>JAQZBX010064448.1:0-16500 GCA_029593785.1 Cabassous unicinctus | reverse complement strand
CTTAAAAAAAAAAAAAGGAATCATATTAAGAACAAATGAACCAAGTACAAGATAAAAATCAGCAGTAGGTGTAAAAGGCAAAATTTCTTAAGGAGGAAAAGGAAGTAGTTGGGACATAAGATGCTCAAAAGAACCATGTTCTCCACACTGGTTCTCACACTTGAACATGAATCGTAATCACCTGGTGGGCTTGTTAAAGCACAGATCACTGCCTACCCTCCCAGAATTTCTGATTCAGTAGCCCTGGGGGCAGATGAAGAATTTGCATTTCCAGTAAGTTCTAAGGTATTGTAACCGCTGCTGGTCCAGAGATCACACTTTAAGAATTACTGTTTAACCCAAACAGGCCCTCTTGAGAGCAGAGCACAAACCCATAGCTCTCTAGCAGGTGCTTTCTACATCAAGTAGCATACCTCTGTCAAAGTCAAAATGAAAAGGGGGGACTGTCTCCTTCAAATGCCATTGTAACTTTCTCTTTATTCCAGCCCTACTCTTTCCCCACCACATCCAATCCTCTTACAGTGGCATGGAGAATCCATATAAATGCATACAAATTTTTATTATAATGTGAAACAATTGATGGATATCAATTTACAGTTACAATTTATTATTACTATTTATAATTAAGGTAAATTACAATCATACCATTTCATGTTACTAAGTTGCACTTTCCAGGTAGTTCTCATGGGTTGCCAGGATTAAGAAGCATTGGTAACCCTAATGATTTATTCTTAATTGGGTTAGTTATCATCCCCAAACAAGTGAAAATTGGTTCTTCGGAGATGAAAAAATCTTAGGTATTCCAATGGCTTGTGGGCCTCCAACAGTATAAATATGGCACTAACATTTCATGGGGTGATGGGGGACAATTAGAAAGTGATAATGAAAAAAAGATTGAAGGAATAAACCCACACATTTATGGCCAATTTATTTTAGACAAGGGTTCCCAAGGACATTCAACAGGAAAAGAATAGTCTCTTCAACAAGTGGTGCTGGGAAAATTATCTGTCCACATGCAAAAAGGTGAAGATGAACCATTACCTCAAACTATATACAAAAATTAACTCAAAGTGGATCACAGACCAAAATATAAGAGCTAAAATCATAAAACTCTTAGAAGAAAACATAGGGGAAAATCTCCATGACCTTGGATTTCACAATGATTTCTTAGATATGACCCCGAAAGCATGAGTAACAAAAGAAAAAAATAGATAAGTTAGACTTCATAAAAATTAAAAACTTTTGTGCATTAAAGGACATTATCAAGAAAGTGAAAAGATCCTAAAGAATGGGAGAAAATAGTTACAAATCATATATCTGGTAACGGTTTACTATCTAGAATATATAAAGAACTCTTACAACTCAACAACAAAAAGACAAACAACTCAATTAAAAACTGGGTAGGGGACTTAAGTAGATATTCTCCAAAGATAATATACAAATAGCCAAAAAGCACATGAAAAGATGCTCAACATCATTAGCCATTAGGGAAATGCAAATCAAACGCCCTATGAAGTGCCACTTCACACTCACTAAGATGGCTGTTATTTTTAAAATGGAAAATTAAGTGTTAGCGAGGATGTGGAAAAATTGGAACCTTTGTACATTGTTAGCAGGAAAGTAAATTGGTGCATCCACTGTGAAAAACAGTTTGACAGTTTCTCAAAGTTATATATAGAGTTAGCATATGACTTAGAAATTCCATCAGAATTTATATTTCCAGCAGAAATAAATTTCTGATACAACATGGGTGAACCTTGAAAACATGTTGATGAAATAAGACAGAAATGAAAGGACAAATATTGAATGGTTTGCTTATATGAAATATCTAGAATAAGCAAATCCAGAGAAAAAGAAAGTAGATTGAAAGTTACCAGGGGCTAGGGTTGGGTAGGGAATGGGGAGTTATTGCTTAATAGGTACAGAGTTTCTGTTTGAGGAGATAAAAAGGTTTGGTGATGGGCGGTGGTGATGGTAGCAAAGCATTGTGAATGCATTTAATACCACTGAATTGTATGCTTAAAAATGGTTAAAATGGATAATTTTGCTCTCTATATACATACGCATATGTATATATATCCACAATAAAAATAAAAAGAAAAAAGATTGAGAAACACTGCCCTAACCCTATAAGGTTACTGTTTGTTTTTGCTAGTCCGACTTCCTTCCAATATGCAATGCAAATCTAGTTGTATTATCTTCAAGATATTGGTAGGAAAAATAACATTTTAAAATTCTATTACATGTTGATTCCCCAGCTAGTACTTTTACATATATTTTCGGGTTAATCCTTATAACTGTACTTTTCCTTCATAATATGCAGTTATAATTAGTTTTACTTGATTTCTGCTTCAATTTACATTTTCAAAATATTTCATAATGAAAATAGCTATTGTCTTCCCGAGGTTCACAGAAAAATTCCACGTGAAGCTGTAAGGCAACCAGAGGTTTCAAATTGCCTTTGCTTTAAACAATCATCAAATGCATTTAATCGTTTGAAAAACATAACACTGGGCATTAAAAGAAATCACAACAGAAAACAACCTCCACATCCTGTTCTAAATAGTACTATTTTTATAAAATATTCTAAAAATTAACATGTTTTTCATTTGTAATAATGCAGTTTTAGAGTAGAACAGCCACACAAAAAAGGCAAATATATTAAAATATCTACAGCTCTGTATAATCTTTTGCTGTTTGCAAGGGCACAGGTTGTGTCTCAGAAATACTTTGTTTATAATTAGAGCTATAAACTATATTTTTTGTGGAAAGGAGAAAGATAATCAAATGTTGTGAAAATAAAGTATCCAGGCACTAGTAAGTCTGGTCCATTCCTACACAAACCAAGTATGGAGTAATCCGTGTCTTCATGTTTTGGTATAGTAGGTCAAGGATAATCACCTGCTCTAAACCTTGAGACTTGTTGGGGGGTGGGGCAAATAGAGGGAGGATTTTATTGACTTTGTAACCTGATTTTTGTTTGTTTGTTTGTTTTGTTTTGTATCTCCTGTCTTATATTTCTGCATGCTTGCTCTGTGTAGACACAGTTGTAACTGGTGGAAGTTCAGAGGAAACATTTTCTGTTTCCAAACAACACCTGTACATGAAGAGACAGAAAGTCTGTTGAGGCCTGAGGGTGAAAATTTTTAGCTTTAAAATAGGATCAGGGGAAGCGGGTGTGGCTCAGTGGATGGAGCCCCCGTTTGCCATGTGGGAGGCCTGGGTTCGTGTCCCGGGGCCTCCTTGTGAGGTTACGCCGGCCTGGGCGGTGCGGTGGGCTGATGCAGCAACCTCACGGCAGGAGGCGGGTGTGGCGCAATGGATGGAGCACCCGTTTGCCATGTGAGAGGCCCTGGGTTCGCTTCCTGGCGCCTCCTTGTGAGGGCAGGCCGGCTCGTGCGGCGCCGTGGGCTGATGCGGCGGGACCTCGCAGCAGGGGGGAGATGGGCAGACACGGAGAGGACATGCGGCGGCACGGACAGCAAGGGGCGGGGATAAATAAAATAAATAAATCTTTAAAAAAAAAAATAGGATCAGCAGTTTTATTATTGCTATAGTTACTATTTTTATTGTTCAACAAAAGTAAGGTAGCCTTATATGCGGAAAAGAAATTGGGCTGTATAATCAAGTAGGTCAGGGCTGAAATTCTAATTCAGCTATTTACTAACTGTAACCTTGGGCAAGAAACATAAGTTCTCTAAGCCCTGGTGTTTTCATCATAAAATACAGGTTATAATATTTACTCTTGAGATTTGGTAACAACTGAGAAAGAAAACACAGGTTAAAATATAAACTTTTTAAAAACGCTAATTAAAGCTGAATTTGAGGATGTGGCTAAAATGTGTAGCCACATGAAATTCTAAGTATTTCAGCTCAGAATTAAACTTCCCAAAATAGTTAAAAAAAAAAAAAAAAAGAATTAAACTTCCTCACCCAGTTTGAGGCAAAGCTGGTGGGAGCCAGCTCTTCCAGGTTTATCCAACGGACTAACTGATAATGCATTCTGATTTCAGGGGTGTCCTGAGAACGGGGGAGACCCTAACGGGGTCAGCCCCTTTTCCCAGTCTCAAAAATCATATAAGGCATTTGTGCACCTTCTTGAAGAGTGAGGGTGGTGAAAAAGGTGACAGCAGTCCCCCTCCCTTCATGGAAACATTAGGGATTGTAAATCTCTCTATGCTAGTTTGAGGATTACTGTGAAGATAGATTATAGATAATGTATACAAAGAGCCTAGCTAAACAGTGGGCGTTTTCAATTGAAAGAGAGAAATTCAACAAGACTTCATTTACTACATATGGATTGCTCCTTCTCTTGACGTTGAAATATAGTAAAATAGCTTTCCTTTTTAATCTTACCTTTTTTTCTTAACTACCATCCAGGATTTAGAGGTTAAACTTTTTAATTTATGAAAAAGAGGGATGTTCTGCTTAAATTCAAGTTACATGTAGTTATGTATTCTGAATTAGCTCTAATTGAGTTTAGGTGCAATTCTCATATTCCATTCCAGTAAGACTGCAGATTGGTGAAAATGCTAGAAATAATGTAGAACCAATCTGCAAATATGAGTATTGTCTTATTATTTCAGTTGTTACTTTTGGTATTTTAGTTGATCACACCTTAGATGATTAGGAGTTAATTCATCTTTTTAGAGAACAACTTAGCACATTCTTCATTATTACACATACAGGTCAACAATGGAGAATTTGGTATCTTTCAGCAAGTATATTAACATATACTATTTATCAAGTGCTTTATATATCAGCTGCTTTACAAAACTTTACTTCTAATCTTATAATAACCCTGGAAGGAATTATTATCCCCATTTTATAAAGGAACAAGCTAAAGCTCAGAGAGCTGAGTAATTTGCCTGAAGTTATACAGATTGAAGGTACTAGAGCCAGTTTCCCACCCAGAATCCTGCAAAGCCCCTATTCTTTCCTGTATATGTGCCCCTTCTGCCTCCCCTTGGGAAGGCAGAAAACAAAGCAAACAAGGTTGTAGCTCCATTAGCATATTCACTTTTAAGGAAGTGTATAGGGGATAGGAAGACAACTTTTTTATTTTAATTAAACCTTACATAGGAGTTTAAACACATTCATTTTCAGATAAAATGTTTGGCCAATTCATTCAAACTATATAGATTGTTTAGAGGAAAATGAAACAAGTTTTCCTGCACTGATTCTTATTTGATGCTTTTAGTGGGCATCCTCTTGCTTTTATGGTTCTGCAACACCCTGGATTTCTGTCATAGGCTTCATTACACTTATAACTTTTGCTTTAAAGTGTTTGTCAGATTCTAAGCGCAGATCCAGGTATTGCCTTGGTCACCACTCTCTCCTTCACTGCCTAATGTAGGGCCTGGAACATTGTAGGTTCCCATTAAACACTCATCGACTGTTTGAATGAACTAATTTATGACCAAAGGCTTAAGATTCTCAGAAATGCTGGTAGAGGTATTACCAACTTCAGGCGAGAGAAGGAGATTCTGCAGGACCCAACCTTTCTCCAGCTGCAGGTTTCCTGCCTGGTAATTCAACATTACTCATAATCGTGCACACCATGAGGCTTTCAACACTTTGTACCATACAGAATATCAGTATTGTGTTTTCATAATTTGCACATGTAGCTGAAAAGTCACCACCATGCTTATTATGGTCTCCTAGGAATTCATAAAGGCTGCCAAACATCACCAAACTGAGGTGCATCAGCTGACATGAAATTGAGCGTGGATAAGCTCTAGGGAGAATTAGCGATACTGTACCTCCCCCATTCCTCTCTGGTGGATTCTTCTTCAACAAAAATGGACGCCCTTGGGCTTGACAGGAAATGAAACAGAACACAAATAGTTGGAACAGAGCCCATGTCTCTCTCCCTGCCTCCCTCCCTTTCTGTCACCCCCCCACAGAAGCCACAATTTCTGCCCCAATCTTTCTTCGTGCCTGCCCCCCCAACTAATGTTCTGTTTACATGGTAACTAACTTCTCCTTAGCATTACCAGTTACTTAAACTCTTCTTCACATATAGGCTTTAAAGTGTTATATTATAAGCTGTATTGTTATTTCCATTTTTAGAGGATTTAAATATATGAATTTCCATGCAATTATTTTTTTTTGCAGTCTGTACATATATTTGAAACAAAAACTCATTTTAAAAAACTAGCAATTTGCCCACAGATGTGCCTTAAAAGTCTTCATTGTTCAGCAGGGGTTTTCCCCCCATTTTTGCTTGCTCTTGTTTTTTTTTTTTGTTTTGTTTTGTTTTTTGTTTTTTTTTACTTAATAAAGATTTTTCAGGGGAAAATCCTAGAGCATGTTTCCAAACTGAAAAACAAATTGTAATACAAAGCACCCTTTTATGTAGGCTCATTATTGCCTTCTAGGGAATATGCCTGTCTCAAATGTGAAAGGAAGTTCAACCCAAAATGGGCATTTCTATTCTGGCCAAAACCTTGACTGAAAATAAGTGTGCCACCCATCTCCCTGTCTCAGAACAGTCATATGCAGTCAGGAAGAGAAAGAGGAAAAGCTGAGGCAAACCTAGGTGTAATTCAGGCATAACACTCCTAAGCTTTTAAAAGAGAAAAAAAATACACATATTTTCCTGAAAGAGATGATACTTTTATACTTCTGAAATTAATTGGTTAGTTGATCAGCTATCCTTCTGTAGATATAGATTCATGTTTTCAAAACCATCATCTAATATGCTTTCATCAACTAATTGATGCATTTGACATTGATTTTCTATTATTCATATTTATATATATGTTGCTGGATACTATATATAAATATGTTACTACAACCTGGTGACTATGGAAGGGAGAATAATAGCTAATCCTTTCAAAGCATTTACTAGTGCTTGACACTGTTGTAAGCACTTTTTATATATTGACTCATTTAATCTTCACAATAACTCTATGAGGAAGATATATTATCCCCGTTTTTATAGATGAGTAAACTGAAATGAAACAAAATACATTGCCCAAGGTCACATATATAGTTTGGTCTAGACTCCATGCTCTTTACCACCATGCCAAACTACTTCTGTCCTCAGAGAAAGTACAATATGTTGGGAATTCTAGATATTTACATATCTAGAAATGCAATGATAATGCAATTCAGCAAAACAAAATGTCCCACAATAGTGTGTAGTTAGATGGTGCATGGGCTCTGGAGGCACTGATAGCTCCTGATTTAATGGACATGTTTTGCCTTGGATGGAAATAACCAGGGGAAGCTTCTTAGGAAGAGAATAAATAAATTGTGACTTCTTAAGTGGAAGAATTGGATCGGAGGAGCAGAAGATAAAAAGGTGGGAGGAAGAGCTTGAGCCAATATTCAGAGACCAAAAGGCACAAAGGAGCTAGGGAAGCAGTGGGAAGACTAGCCTGCCCAGAGTCACTGGTTCAAGTACGGAGTAGTAGGAAATGTGTTTAGGAAGGTTGCTGAAATCTAGATTTTTACAAGGATGGGACAAGCAGACAAAAAATTTGGACTTCACTTCATAAATAAAGCAGAGCTGTTTTAAGAGGTCAAGAACAAGAGTGGTGAATTGAAAAAAGTGTTTGGAGAATATCAATCTGGCAACCATGTGTAGAAGGAATAGAAAGGATAACAGAAAAGCGGCAGGGCTCTTCCCCAAAAGGCTTTTGCATTTTTTAAGATGAGGGCCTGAAACTCAATAAATAGGTGTTAAATAAATTTAAAGGAAGGCATAAATTCTAGAAATATTGCTAAAGAAAAATCAGTGGGAATTATTGTCTATGAGTGATTTTGGAAACCTAACAGAAAACATCAAAGATTATTTCAAAGATTTTTTACCTCAATTAACACAGAAGAAGATGGACTCCAAATGAAAAGTAGATATAAACTGGAAATGAGAAGAGAGATTATGGATTGAAGACACAGATTTAGACGTCATCTCCGTAGATGGGGACTGATGTAACTTTAGTTAATGTCCATATGTTAGGGGTAAGATGTGGAAGAAAATTCCATGAAGAAAACTTAGAAGACACAGTCATAAAAGTAGGAGGAGAACCAGGATAGAATAAGCTTTATGGAAGCCAAGGAAGGGAATTGTTGCAAAAAAGTAAATTGTGGCAAAGTTGCAAGAGCTACAGGGAGGAAAAGGAGAACAAGAACACAAATAAATCATTGATTCTGCAAATTCACATTACATACCATATACATAAGTAATGACAGCCTCATTCTCCTAACTTGTAGTTCTTTTTATTTTGTCAAAATCAAAATTATTCCTTACTGGGTAAATTAATTCTTACTCAGCCAATCAAACATGCTTATTGAGCACTTGTATTCAGAGCACAATGCAAAGGAAGGTTGGGGGTGGGGTGGAGGAGGCTAGTGTAATTCCCAGTGAAATAAAATGGTTTCAGAACTGTAGGGTTTCGGTGACCTTAGGTCTAAATCTTTTTCTTTAGGTACATGGAGAATAAACGCACAAAAGTGTCATGGTGACAAGAAGCTTATGGACTTACATAATATATCCTGAAAGTATCCTGGCAAATCTCACCCATATATCTTTGAAACTGGATTAAAAAACACTTTGGGAGTCATTATTTGGAGAAGCCATTCCCCACAAATACAGGGAGTTCCTTCCAGGGGATGCTCATTAGGATCTTCCATGGAAGGGACCCAATAGATGCTCCTTATTTGAAAAGATTCTTGAGAATTAGGGAAGAGAAGAGGTAGGCCAGGGTCTTTCAACACTCCTGCCCATGCAACCAGGGTCACATTTTGCATCTCTCTGGCCTTTGGCCTGTATGACCTAATGTGAAAGAGCATGTGCTTGGAAATCAGATCTGAATTCAAATACCAGCTCCTCCATTTCCTGGAATTGTGACTTGGAAACTCGTTTAATCCCTCTGGACTTTATTTCCTAATCTGTAAAGATGTAAGTAATGACCCAGTATCAAAGATGATTGTTAACTCTGCTCATGTGGCACACTACATACAGGGCAGCTGCTCTATATTATTATTTAAGGAGGTCTAGCCAAAAGAATAGTGATTATCTGAGTTGATTATGAGGCTCAGGTAAGGACAGAAAGTCTCAATCCTGATTCCTTTTCCTATATAATAAAATGACTGTGTCTTTTAACTTTTTCAAAACGCTTCCATATCCACATTTTTATCCTTGCAGCAAATCTGTGAAGGACTTAGTGTGTGTTTTAGTTTACCAGGCTGCTATGACAAATACCGCACAATGGGTTGGTTTTAAAAACCAGCATTTATTGGCTCACGGTCTTGAGGCTAGAGGTACAAAACCAAGTCCTTGGCAGGACTGACTTCCTCTCGAGTTCTGCAGCGTTCTGGTGCCGGCTTGCCACAATTCTTGGGGTTCCTTGGCATGCATCCCTGTCTCTTGTCATATGGTGGCCTTTTTTTCCTTATGTCTGCTCTGCCACTTTCTGCTGACTCCTGGCTTTCTCTTTGAGCATTCTCTTTATAAGGTCTCCAGAAATATGGATTAAGACCTGTTCTTTATTAATTGGCCACACTTCGCTGAAAACACTTTCCAAAGGTCCTGTTTACAGTGGGTTTACACTCTCAGGGACATGGATTAACAAACATGTATTTGCTGGGGTACATAATTCAACCTACCTCATTGTGTTCGTTGTTATTCCCATTTTGTAGATGGAGAAAAAACCTTTAGAAAGAGGCGAGGACTTGCTTCAACCATAAACCAGAAGGTTACAGAGCCTGACTGGAACCCAGGGCTTCTCATCCATCAGAGACGGATGAGAAAATCCAGGAATCTGCTGCCACTTTTCTTGCCAAAATACCCATCCACTAATGTTAACACAATGCAGAGATGAGCTAATTCTCTAGTCACATAAAAGAGCTGCTTGTTGAACTTTTGACTTTTGGCAAGTCATGCATCATTGCTTAGCCTCAGCAATTCCTTGACACTTCCTTCAGCTTTAACTTCTACTTTTCAAGGTACTTTTTAATTTACCCTTAGCAGTCTTGAATAATGTGCCCTGTTTCCATCCTTTCACATCTCAGAGAATATGGGATTTGTAAAGTTCCCACTAGTCGACATTACCGATCCAAATAATTATTCATATCAGAATATTGGTGGGGGGGAGGCGGTATTGGGAGTGGATTAGCATGGGAAATGGCAAGTGAAATTTATTCTTAAATATTTTGAGATGTAATATTACTTTAAATCCTATCATTTTAAACAAAATATGTTTTTGTTCAATTTTGCATGCTAAGTTAATTAACTTAATAGTCCATTAGTTAATAAACAGTTTCTTACTTGCATGGAAGGCTTGAGGATCTAGACAAACAATCTTAGTCTCAAGTAATTTTGTTTATGTCTTAGGACCTTGTTGTAGGTAGGAGTGAGGTTGGGAAATGGAGGAGAGAAAGTCACAGGTACAAGGCTGAATTTCTGAATCTGCTTCCAGTGGATGGGATGGGAATCCTGAATAAGTCCAACAACTTGTCCACATGTGTGTGAACAGAGGAAAACTGTAGAGAATTTTTTTGTCCCCCTTTTGCAGTCTTTAACCACTTCAGGAAACAGACTGCTTTGGTCATCATTTTCCTTCTAGAAGCAAGATGACTGGATTAGAAGAAAAGTTAGAATTTTCCTCAAACTGCACCCCAAGAGTTTTGGAGGGTTAAGCCCTAAAGTGCCCTTCTAGCCACTAAGAGGTCCACACCTGATTTTTCAAGGAAAAAAAAAAAAAAAGACCAGTCCTCCTTCATTTTGAAATCATAAACTCAATTTACTTTGATTTAAAATGTATTTCTCCACAGTATCAATTCTCACATTGTAAGATACCTGATATTTTGACCTTACATAATATATTTTTTAAAAGTTTAAAAAAATTTTTTGTCCTTATTTGGGTGCAGTATTTAAAGTTCAGAAGGTATTTAAAGTAGCTGAAATCCTAAGTAAGTCTTTATGTATGAAGTTTTAAAACTTCATTACTTAGATAGTTTTTCTTCCTCTTTTTGTGTTCACCTACATGCCTATAGAAAGCATACTTACACCCAAAGATGGCAAACAGGTAGGTTTGTGTAAGTTACTTTTCACAACCCAGTAGAAATACTTTGAGACAAATATTTACTCTAAGCACTGACAAACTATACTGATGATAAATGCACCCTACTGAGAAACACATGGTGAAGCTTAGAAATCAGTAACGGTTATTCCTACCCACCAGTCTAAAGCTTGAAATATTACATGTACTGCATAGAAATGGGTGAGGCTTTCGATAGGCAGGGTTAAAAGAGCTGAAATAGCAGTCAATGGCTATTCAGAGACCATGAATCCAAAGATTACAACTAATGAATAAATTTTAGTGATAGAAATGAGGGCATTCAAAGAACTAAAGGTAGACATGTGTGGCAGTACAAAAATTATGAGGAAAGTAAATTCTCTTGATAGGTTACACCAGCAATTCTTAACCTACAGGCCATGGATAGATTTAAGGCAGCCCATGAACCGATAGAATCTGTCAGTAAATTTTGTCCATGCAATTTTTTTAGTGAAAGGATCCCCAGCATTTATATTTTCAAAGGAGTCTATTGCAAAAGAGATGTTAGATTTTGTGTTAGAAATCCTTGGATAATCAACTTGAAAAAGAAGTTTGGGTTAAATCAGGCTAATGATGTTGAATTTGACCCTCACTTGAGGCTTTTGTTACAGAGAGGGTGGGGAGATAGGTTAATCAGAAATTAAAACATCACTTGATGATGAGTAAGATGTGAAGTGTTAGGGAAAACATCAGGGATGAATGAAGCTTCTGTCTTGGGACAGTGAGGGTTGCCAGAGATGCAAGCTTGGTGGAAGATTAAGTTTGGAACATTTTGGTTTAGGGTGCACCCATGGACAGACAAGGAGAAATGGACAGTTGAAAATGCAAGCCTAGAGACACATAGCTGGGAGTCAGTATTTAGTTTTTGCTGAGGGAGTTAATAAAAATGAATCAGTATTTAAAAACCAGGCAGAGAACCAATAGTAGGGAACAGCAGTACTTGAGAAGGAGAAGTCTCTAAGAGAAATGATCAACACTGAGGCTGGAATTTTGTGGTATCTAGTATAAGAGTGGTTAACTGAATCATATGCCACAGGGATCAGGTGGAACAAGTGGTAAGAGATGCCAGTTTGTTAAAGGTTGAGAGGGAGGTGAGAAACTGCAGATGGGGTCCTGTCAAAATTTCATCTGTGGCAGGGGCTCTTAACATTTGGGGGACAGAGATTTCTTTGATTAAAAACCATGATTCCCCTTTTCATAAAGATGAATATATGCATAAAGTTTTGCATAGAAGTTTAAAGGGTTCATGGACACCAAGATGAAACTATCGTGACCCATATCCTCAAGGCTGCACAATGTAACTCAGTGATTTCCAAACACCGGTTTATGGATTGATGTTGAACTATTATGATATCACTGATGCTCAGCCAAGAGAAAAATAAAACAAGAGAGCGAAATAAAGCTAAAGGTATATAAATTTAAAGAACTTTTCCTTATTCTGTTATTTCACCCTTCCTGCTTTTTACAGGTTCTTTAATGAACCAATTGGCATAGTATTTTGGTATTGGTCTTGCGAGGGGGTAGGAAATCAGAGGCTAACCATGAATATATGAGAAACATATCTTCCTTTTCTCCTGTTGGGAAGGAGAGCTTAAGGCAGAGAGGAAGGACCCAGTACAGGAAGAGATTAAGAGAAAAGAGAGGTAAGCGATGATGGACCAATTTTAAAAATTTTGTGATCTATAGAGGCACCAACCTCTATTGAAAGGATTTTAAGATACGTTTCGTCATTAGTAAGAAAAGCTGAAATGCATTGGCTATAAAGTTATTGATAACACTGAATCTATTATTTTTATGAAAAACGAATGTATTTTTCCCCAGGATTGAAGGGTTAATTGCATCACCAAGGTATATTTCCTGTTAACCACAATCGGGTATTGAAGGCAAGCAGTTTCCTGCAAACATCACTTTCCACCTCTCTCACTTCACTGACCAATCAGAATGATTGAATCCTAAATTTAACTTTGGAAGTTTGCTGCATGCAAGTTCCAAAGAATTTGCTAAATAGATTTCAAATGTTAGTCCTTTGTGGGCCTGGGAATGAAGAACTAAAAAAAAAAAAAAAAAGTTATGGTTGCAGTTATAATAAATACTTGGCACAAAATAAAACAGGTTTTCCCCTCTCTCTTTTTCCATGTGCTCACCTAAAGTAATAAATGTGTGGGTGAGCGCTCTGAGTTTACCCAACAATCCTAAAGCAGTTAAATGCAATACAATGTGCTTTCTTTTAATTTTTTATTGTGAGTAAAAATCAAATTTTAAACAATACAAACCAATTTTTGTAAAATGATATATAAATATATATGCATATATGTGCATTTGCTTGCATAAATGTTATTTTATATATATATATTTTAAAAGATGCTTAGATTACATAAATGTTAAACAAAAATTACAGGGATTCCCATGTTCCCCACCTCCCATACCTCCCATAACATCCCATATAAACATCTTTCATTAGTGTGGCACATCACCTGCAATGGCTATACACATCCTGGGGCCCTGCCACTAAGCATGAACCATAGTTCACATTGTAGACCACACTCTCTCACACACAGTTCTGCATGGTATATGCTGATGTAAAATGTCCTATATCTGTCATTGTAATGTCACTCAGGATAATTCTCAAGTCCTGAGAAAGCCCCTGTATTAAAACTGTTTTTCCCCTCCCCACCCCGAAAGTGTCTCATGGCCACTGGCTCCACCTCACCGTTATAATTTCTTCCATTGCTTGAATCACAAGATGTCTACAACAGAATACCATTAAGTCCACTCAAGTCCATAGCTCCCCCAATCCCGAAGAGTCTGGGATGGTGATGTCCACTCCACCTCCAAGTGAGAGTGGGCTTATATCCCATGGATATGGTGGATGGGATTATCCTGCCCGCAGCTGCAGGCTCTCTCCATTCCCTGGGATGGCCGTTGTCCATCATCGTCTCCTCACCAGGTGACCTGGGTGAGTCCATTGAGCTGCAGAATAGGAGTTGCAGCTCCACCAAGATTCCAGGCACAGCTGGCACATAGGCAGGCCAGAAGCTCCAGTCTCTGGAAGTACACCTACAAACTCCAGCATGCATCACATATAGGTTTGAATAGAAGGGACTGCTGGACCATGTGCAGGGAGGACTTATTTGAGTTCAGCTCTGACACTCTCAGGAGCACAGATTCCAAAGTAGAGCCCACTGATAAGGCATCAATCTCTGGAGCTATCGCCCCTTATATAGGACCTGGATGTCTCCAGAGCCCTCAGGAGCCCCTTTGTGTGGGGTGATATCCACTTTTGTGCTCTATGAGATCCTACTGAGGTGTGCTTTTAAAGAGGATCACAGTAAACATTCATTTCAATCCAAGGAGTGTTTGTTAAACTTACTCTGAGACAAATCCTGTGCTAGACACTGTAAAAGACACAAAGGAAACATGAATAGTCCCTCTCTCCCTAGGCATTTGTAACCACTGCCTGGCCATCTTTCCTAGCTCCTCTGTCTCTGCCAGCTTCTATCTGTTGGGTTCTCCAAGTCTCTTTCTTTGGCTCTTTTGTCTTCTCTATCTGTGCTCTCTCCCCAGGTGTAGTGGCAGCTGGGTTGAGTGGTAATCCCAAAAAAGGTATGTCCACATCCTAATTTCCAGAGTCTGTGAATATTACCTTATTTGGGGAAAAAAGGGGGTCATTGTAGATGTAATTAAATTGAGGATTTTGAGATGAAGAGATCATCCTGCATTAATCAGATAGTACCTAAATACAATGACAAGTTTCTTTATAAAAGACACACCGGGGACGTTTGAAAGATAGAAGAGGAGGCGATGTTGTGACGTTGGAGGCAGAGTTAGTAGTGACGCAACCACAAACCACATCTCAAGGAATGCGGACACCTGCCAGAAGCAAGAAGAAGCAAGAAATGGATTCTCCCCTAGAGTCTCCAGAGGGAGCATGACCCTGCTGACACCTTGACTTCAGACTTTCAGCCTCCAGAACTGTAAGAGAATAAATTTCTTTGTTACAGAAGCCACAGGAAACTAATACACTTGGTAACTCATTCATTTTCTCAGCTTCAAATTCCATTTATAGATGTCTTGCAAATTTAAGTCTTCAGCCCTGACCTTTCCTCAGAGTATAACAGTCATACATCTAACTGCCTACTTGATGTCTCTACTTGGTTATCTCACAGACATGTCAAACTTTATATGGCTAGTAGAATTATTGATTTCCCACCTCTGCATTCACAAATCTGCTTCCAAGTCTTCCCCATCAATAAATGGCACTATCACCTCAGGCTTAGGACTTTGGCCCAACTATGTCATAGCTCCAGCAAAGAACCTAAGCTTCATGTTTGAGGTTTTTTCTTCCTCTTACCCTCTGTCTTAGTTTGCCCGGGCTGCTACTTCAAATACCATGAATTGTTTGGTTTAAACAACAGGAACCTATTGTCTCATGGTTCTGGAGGCTATATTTCCAAAATCAAGGTGTCAGCAGGATCAGGCTTTCTCCGGAGTCTGGCATTCTGCTGGCGTCTTGCTGGCCATCTAGAACTCAGCCTGCATATCTGTCACATAGTGATCAGTCTTCCATCTCCTCCTCTGGCATCTACTAAATGACTGCATTTGAATTTCCTCTGCTTATAAGGACATTAGTCATAATGGATGTCCTTCAGTTTGGCTTCATCTTAATAGGGTCTTTGAAAATCTTATTTACAAATGAGTCCACACCCACAGGATGGGTGGTGGGGACTTGAACATGTCTTTGTAGGGGACATGACTCAATCTGCCACAACCTCCCTCCCTCACATCCAATTCCTAGATGAATCCTGTTGGCCACCACATCCAAAACTATTCCACCACTTACCATCATCACTGCTACCCGTACTCCATCAGCTCTGACTTGTGCTGCTGTAGTCGCCTTCCGATTTCCTCCCTGCTCCCACTCTTGTCTCTCTGCACCGAAACCAGCACAAACTTTCTAAATCAAAACTCAGATCTCATCACTCCCTGATCAGGATATTCTAAGAGCTTCCCCTACCCCACAGGGGACATCTGGCAATGTCTGGAGACATTTTTGGTCATCAAACTAGGGAAAGCCTACCCACATTCTAGCGGGTAGACCAGGGATGCTGCTAAACAGCCTTCACTGCACAGAACAGCCACCCACAAAAAAAAGTTCATCTAGCCCAAAATGTCAATAGTGCCAAGATTGAGAAACCCTGGCCAGAGTCTTACATGCGCTGATCTCTACGTTGTTCTACTGCCTCATTTCTGTCTACTCTTCTTCTCTTTCACCACTTTCCAGCCACACTTGCTTTTATTTCAATCCTTGAACATACTAAGCTTGTCCATATCTCAGAGCCTTTATATAATGCACTCCCTTTGGCTTGGAACATACTTTTCCTAGATCTTTGCATCTCTCTCTCTTAATTATTCAGGTGTGGACTCAAATATTACC
>JAQZBX010064447.1:0-16491 GCA_029593785.1 Cabassous unicinctus | reverse complement strand
TGGTTGGTTTTTGTTTATTATTATTTTTATTGGAAAAATGAAAGTGCTGTAAGAATGATTGAAGTGATAAATGCACAAATATGTGATCACACAGAATACCATTGATTGTACACTTGAGATGAATTTATGCTTTATTAATATGTATCAATAAAATTAATTTGTTAAAAAAAAATCCATAGAAGTATACTACACTCATAATGAAAACAAAGTTAATCCATGAGACTTTAATTAATAGCACAATTGTAAAAATATGTTGTC
The DNA here is from genome assembly GCA_029593785.1 of Cabassous unicinctus. NCBI lineage: Eukaryota > Metazoa > Chordata > Mammalia > Cingulata > Chlamyphoridae > Cabassous > Cabassous unicinctus. Next base: position 16,233 of record JAQZBX010064447.1, on the reverse strand, counting down.
TTCATTTGTAACAAATGTTCCATACCAATTCAAGATGTTGGTGGTGGGGTGGCATATAGGAATCTAATAATTTATGAATGATTTTTCTGTAAACTCACAACTTCTCTAATAAAGAAAAATGAAAAAAGAAAAGCCAAAGAACTCCAAAAGTTGCCATCCAACCAGAAGATACCAAGCCTGGGAGTAAAGCAAGTCTTCTAGCCTCTGAAACCATGAGCCAAAAATTTCCTATTATTGTGCCAACCCATTGTATGATAATTTTTTTAAGAAGCCAAGAAACTGAAAGTTTTGTTACCATGAAGTGGGGTTCTCCTTTGACAAATACCTAAAATATGGAAATGGCTTTGGAATTTACTAATGGGTAGAGGCTGGGAGAATTGTGAAGTGCTTAATAGAAAATATACAGATTGCTTTAAGAGACTGTTGGAAGAAATATGGACATTAAAGTTACCTCTGATGACACCTTAGAAGGAAATGGGTGTGTTGGAAATTAAAAGAAAGGTATCCATGTTATAAATTTCAGAGGACTTGGAAAAATTGTTTTCTGATGAAAAATGGAAGGCAGAAGTTGAAAGCGATGAACTTGGATATTTACCTGAGATTTCCAAGCTAAGTTTCAAAGGCGCAGCCTGGATTCTCCTTGCAGCTTATGGTGAAATGAGATTGGAAAGAGATAAACTGAAAATTGAACTATTAAGCACAAAGAAACCAGTAATTGATTGTTGGGAGCCCCTACAATGTAGGGCCCCTGGAACTGTTAATAACAGTCCACAAGGTCACAGATAAGCAAGTTAGCTGGCATACTTGCTACAAGTAGCAAACTAGCAAACTAAGCCAGGCTGGAGAATTCTCAGAATTCAGTATAGGTTAGAATTTCTGTAAAAGTCTTTGTATTCCCTTGTCTGTTATCTAATGAGCTTAAGGGCCCAAACTGCCCAGGCAAGAACTCCCTGTGCAAAACTGCTGAGCCATTATCTGTATAGCGCATATAAAAATAAAGCTGAATTCTGTCCAGGTGCCTTGAGGTTGCAGCTCCTCTTGGTCCACCTGACCCCCACTGTTTCTGTCTCTTTGTCTCCTTTGTTTCTTAATTTTCTTTTTAACCTCGTGCCCCCCTTTACTTTAGGTACTGTTCTGCGGAGCTGGCCTCGGCAATTGATGATTTGGAAATTCTCAGCCTATCCAGATAGTGTGCTCTGACGCTAGTGCCAGCTTTCAGGCCATGAATCCCCAGAGGACAGGATTCCATGTGATAGATAAACTGAAAAACACTTTGCTAAAGAAAGTGCGGCTGAACATGGATCTAGTCAGATATTTCAGAGGAAATCAGGATTGGAAATGCAATTGTCTGTAAAGAAACTGTGGAAAGTTCTATTGTCTGATGGTTTGGAGCCCTGGAACTGCACACAAAGCCAAGAAAGATTTTGTGAAATTTGTATGAACAAAAGCAAGGAAGAATGACTTCAAAGGCAGAACCGTGGAGGTCTGGACCAAAGAGATCTTGTGGCAAGAGAGAACACACCCATGTATATGGAAAGGACAGGTCTGCCCTTGCACTTGGTAGGGTCAGACCATCTGCCCAGGTGCTTTGAGGGGTTGGGCCTTGTGCCCCATTGTTCGAAGAGGGCTAACAGCCCAGTGCTTGGAGGTAGAGGTGCCTATACTCCAATGTTTGGGAAGAACTTGGTCCAGTGCAAGTACTTGGAAAGGGTATGACTACCACTTCAGTGGGTCTGGAGGACAAAACATCAATCCATATATGAGTCTCAGACCATGAAATCTACAGGAGTTTGCCCTGCTGGGTTTCAGACTTTTTTGGAATCCGTGGCCCCTATTTTCCTTCCAATTTCTCCCTTTTTGAATAGGAATTTGCATTCTATACCTGTCCTAATGTAGTATATTGGGAGCAGATAACTTGCTTTCTAGGTTTTACAGGTTCACATACAGATAGGAATTTTGCCCCAAGATGGGCCACACCCATAACTGATTTTGATGAGACTTTTTACTTAACTTTGTTAAGTCACTTGGAAATGACTTTAAGCTTTTAGGATTTTTTGATGTGATGAATGCATTTTGCATGTGGGAAGAACAAATCTTTGGAGGGTCCAGAGGGAAGACAGATGGGGATGGGGATAGAATTATGTACTCCACAAAAATCATGTACAGGTTCCAACCGCTGGTCGCGTGGATGTGAGCCATTTGTATATAGGACCTTTGATGATGTTACTAGTTGAGGTGTTCCCAAACTGAATGAGGGTGACTGAAGTCCTTATAAAGAAAGAAAATTGGACACTAAGAGAGGAAGCCATGAGAGAAGCCAGAAGCTGGAAGTCAATGAAACCTGTAGTAGATAGGAGAAGATGCTGTCATGGGCGTTGCCATGAGACAGAAAAGCCAGGATCTTCTCAGATTACTGGCCAGTGAGAAGATAATAAGCCTGAGAGGAAGCAAGTCTTCTAGCCTCTGAAAGCATGAGCCAATAAATTCTTGTTGTTAAGCCAACCTATTTAATAGTGTCTGTTTTAGGAGCTGGGAAATTAAGACAATACTTACTCTGCCATCAGACTTATTGACGTCCTTTGCTCCTCTACCTCATTAAAAGAGTATTTTCTCAGTGCTCCAGTCTCTTCACCTGTGGTATACTGCTCCTTTATGGAAATTGGTGTGGGCCTGAGGTTTAAAAATATTTTTCTCAGTTCTTCTATTCCATTCTCAGATTTATGCAGGCTCTGAGTGCCTGGTTATAAGGGAGATATCTTTATTCAGCTTTCATACTCCTCAGATATAACTCCAAAGGTAAGCATAGCTACTTTATACTCATTCTTGAATGGGGTAAGTTTTATAGGTTATCCTGCTCTGCTTTCAGACTTAGGTATGTCCCATGCACTTGTGACTCTGAAGTTGTTTTTCTCTGTGTCCTGGCCTTGCCCACAAATATATCCTAGCCATTCAAGAAAATCCCACAGAAAAGAGTAGATGGGCAGACCCAGACTTCCCTCATTTCTGTGGTAACTATCAAGCCAGTTAACTCTAAAGGTTTCAAGATTCATTAAAGGTTCAGCTGTTTCCTTTTGTCTATGGTTGCTTCCTCCTCTTCTCAATGGTTTGGTAAAATTGTTGCAGAATGGGCCTTGCCTTTTCTAGGAGAAGTTTGTCACTTCTTGTACTTTAGTGCATTAGGTTTCTTGGAGCTCTCAGCCCTCTGATGGGCTTAAAATAATTTTGCAGATTTTCCAAATTTTAAAATTTATAAATCATAAATCATATGATTTATATATCATAAGCAGAAACAGCCTGTTCATTACGGCCTACTAGATATTGTAGACCTTTCCTATGGCTGCCAGAACAAATTACCACAAACTGAAGGGCTTAAAACAAGAGAAATTTATTTTCTCACAGTTTTCGAAGCTAGAAGTCTGAACTCAAGGCATTGGTGGGTCCAAGATCCCTCTGAAGTCTCTAGAGAGGAATCTTTCTTGCCTCTCCCTAGCTCAGGTAGCTCATGGCAATTCTTCTTGTTCCTGGTCTTATAGCTGCAACAATCCAATCTCTGCCTCCATCTTCACACGCCCTTCCTCCCTGTGTCTCCTCCCTATCTCCAAAGCTCCCTTTTCTTTCACTTATAAAAATATCTGTCATTGATTTGGACTCACACTCATCCAATATGTCATCATTTTAACTTGATTACCTCTTTGAAGAGCCTATTTCCAAATGAGGTCATTTTCTGAGGTTCTGGCTGGACATGAATTTCTGAGAACACTATTCAAACTACTGCTAATATTTTCTTTAGTATATTGAAAATTAAGTTGTATTTTAAATAATGTTTTTTGTTAGTCATCCAGCAGCCAGGATTTTTTCTTTTTTATTGCAGAATTTCTTTTTTATTGCAGAATCCTTTCCCCTCCCAGAATGTCTAAACCAAAGCATGGATGGAAAATGAGGTCAACTCCATTTTTCAAAGCATTCTCTATTAAGTCCTGCCTAAAATTGATAAACGAAAAAGAAAAGAACCATATTAACTTTCAGAAAAATTAAAATTCTTCAGGAAAGTTGACTGGAGCAGTGGACTTTCTTTTACTTTTTTTTTTATATCTTCTAATGGTGTTTGATTTTTGAAACATTGTTTATATATAATTGTTATTATTAAAGTATTTTTTAAAAAGAAACCCTATATGAAAGAACTAGGGTAGTTTTGACTGGTGGGTCATAAAGGTGTTAGTGAAATCAAGGGGAATCTAATTATTTGAAATTGATATTCACCTGGCATTTTATTTGAAGCTAGTTCAGTGTCATACCACATTTTAGGCGTACCAGGGAGCAGAAGTGGATAGGAATATGATTTCAGACATCAAAATGGCAAGTTCAGAATGATATAATTCAAGTTCTGGGAATTTCCATGAGTAAGAAACAAAACCTAAGTATCCTGGAATTAAAGTCAAATTAGCAGAGGCAACAAGATCAACTGATATTGTAAAATCATGAAACAGAGATGGACAAATGATACAATGATCAGCCAGGAGAAACATCATTTGGAGTATATCCTAATTTATTATACCTTTCATCTCTGTTCCTAATATGACGCTATATAACATCTCTGCACAATGCAGGGTTTGGACAAGGATAATTGAGCACTGGATATCTTAGGACTAGAATAAAAAAAAAACATCTTTATGTCAATTTGGTGATGACAGGCTTTCTGGCTGATCCTAAAATATGTGAAATTTTGAAAAATTATATAAAATATAATAATTATCATAATCTTTTTCTTTCAAATTCATACTGAAATTTTTACCTGTAAATTACTGGAGATTTACGCTTTTAGACAATAAGATTTGTTGTATACTTTGTATTATATGAAGTTATGCTGAATTAATTGACCTTAGGCAACTGAAAAATAATTGACTTTATTACTGACTTCTGTCAGCAATTTTAAAATGTACTATTAGACAATAGAATTAATTATTGTTTTTCTTGAAAATCACAGCAATATTAAATCCATGATATATACCTGCTTTTTTATAACATTTTATTGAAGTATATCATTCATACATGAACATATATAAGCAATAAATACATAGTAAACATTGTGAGCTTACAAAACAAACATGAATATTATCATAAAAGGATAACCAAATGATCAGTAATCACATGTAGTCACAAACCCTAAACTTCTCTACTATATAAAAAAGAGGAAATTGAATAAACTGTAGAATTACATCAAAATAAAGAAATCACATGTAGTCTTACTGGATGAAAATTTTACAATATAATATTTGTGTTCAAATAAAGCATATGCAATGTCTAGTTTAAAAATGTGTGTGTTCATGATTGTAATAAAAACTATTTGTTTGAAAGCTTAGACCCCACATAAATTGACTACAACCTGGGGACCAAAATTTTATGATTTGCTTGAATTATTATCCTATAGCTAGTAATGATGGATTAAATGAATCATTGGCTCTTAAAAATGTAGGACTTGAAGTAATCTCAAAGTCATCTTTTCCAACAGTGCAGAAGCAATAGAAACAAATGGAGTCTATCAGATGGCTATCTGTCTTGTCGTTAAAAATTACCCTTAAGAAAAATTTACTGATGTCTCTGGATACATGGCTCTGGGGTTTGATTGGCCTGATTACCTTGAAACTAAGTATACTTTTTGACTAAAAAATGTAGCAATGTTAAAAATATTAAAAACTCTTTTGGAAAGCTTGGATTTCTTATTGACTCCTCTGTACTCAGCAGTATAACAAATAGTAGAAATAAAAATGAAAGCGACTTTTCTTTCTCTTTATAAAATACCTCTACTTGGGTCCTGTGCCCCCTATTTGATTCTCTCCTCCCATCTCTCACATTGTATTTCTCCTCAGTTCCCATCTGATTGCTCTTATTTCTCTGCTTATCTTTATACTCAATTTTTTCTAGTCCCCAATATAACCTTACCTCTATTCAAGTTAACCTCTATTGTCCTACCTATGGATTTTAGGTAGTAATGCCTTTAATTGCCACATTTTGCTATACAGTTCACACTACATTAATTATTCCATATTTTCACAACCAAACTAGTTCTTAATGTTTTTCAATTTTGATCATTTTTAAAAATTGATTAAATGATTATTTCTGAATTTCTATTACATACAAAAACTTGGTGGTGGTTAGGAGAATAATGGGAAAGTCACTAGGGTGTTAAGTAGACACTTTTTCAGAATGCATTTCATGATTAAATTAGTCTCACAAAATTTATTGATTATAGTATAATTATCAAGTCTGTCTTTACTCAGTGCACAACTGACTTGGTCTTTCTGCAATACATATCCCTAGTTGACTCTTTTTTTTTTTGACAATTTTCCCTTTCTTAGCTTACACATACACTTATGAGTGAAAGCTCAATCAAGACAAGGACTTAGTCTTGCTCACTGCTTTATCTCCAGGATATAGCAAAGTGCCTGGCATATATTAAATGCTTAATAAGTATAATTTGGATGCATGAATCAATAAATCAAAGAATGATGATAATGCATTTCTCCTCTCAGATATTTGATTTAAGTAGTTATTTAAAAAGATATGTAATCCATGTGCTAAGATTTAAACAATCCTTAGATTACTACTGTATACTCTTGGGGCTCTGTATATGTTGGTCTAAATGAGAAGCAGAACTCTAATTTAAAACCTCCTTTTGCTGATGAGAAAAAATGGACTCAAGACCAATTGGACAGTATTCCCAATCTTTCATTCAATAGAATTGGTAAGCATTTTGGTTCTGTCTGAGAGATTCTCTCTCCTCTTTCCTATCAATTATTTGTTCTTCCATTGGTATTTTGAGTTCCAGATCAAATGCTCTTATTCATTTAGCCTCCTTATAACACTTCTGTGTAACTTTTCCTTTGTCTGTGTTGTAAGGAGAAATTGACCTTGCTGGGATTTTCCTGTTTCCATCTTATATTGGATATGTTTCTAGAAAAACATAGTTGTTGTGGTCTTACTTCTCTCATTAGCAAAACTGAAATTTTCCCCATGTATCTTAGTTTCCAAGCTTCTATGAAAAATACCACACAATTGTTTGGTTTAACAGCAGGAATGTATTGTCTCATGGTTTTGGAGGCTGAAAGGCTTGCTTCCTCCAGTGATTGGTGGCACTTTGGCCAGCAAGCCTTGGGTTCCTACGCTTTCCCATCACATTGTGATATCCTTTCCATTCTCTTCCAGGTTCTGTTGAATTCCAGGTTCTGGCTCCTCCCCATGGCTTTCTCCTGGAATAGGATTAAGGCCCATTCTGATTTTGTTGGCCACAGCTAAGTAAAAATATCATCTATATAAAAATCCTATTTACCATGAGTTCATACCAATAAGAACAGGATTAAGATTGAAAACATTTTTTTCTTGGATACCAAATCCAAAGTCTGCCTTCTGGACCCTAAAAAGACATGGTCTTTTCCACATGCAAAATACATTCATTCCATCATGATATCCTAAAGCCTTAAGTTATTTTAAATTTACAAAGTCTCATTAAAATCATTAATGGGTGTGATCTCTCCTGGAGCAAAATTCATCTCTGTCTGTGGACTTGTGAAACCTAAAAAACAAGTTATCAGCTTCCAAAATACAATGGTGGGAAAGGCACAGAATAGGCATTCCCATTCTAGAAAGGATAAATTAGAAGGAAAATTGTGGTCACAATTCCAAAGCATGTCCAAAACCAACCAGGGCAAACTCCAATACATTTCAGAGACTGAAAGTCATCTCTGGATGTATGCAGTCCCTCTGGGTCTGCAGGAATGACAGCTACATCCTATACAATTACTTGCTCAGTGGTCATGCTCTCCCAGAGTGCTGGGACCTAGGCCCCACCCTCTCTGTGCCCTGGAGTGGTAGTCTTGTTATACAAGAAAACTAGGGTTTAAGTTCCACCCTTTCCAAACGTTGGGATGATGACCAAACTTTACCAAATACCTGGGCAAAACACCACTCTCTCTGAACTTTGGGGTGACAGACAAACTCTCACTAAACATTGGGGCTGAAACTGTCCAAGCAGAAGGGCAGATGCCTTGCCCCCTATAAGAACTGGGGTGGACCAGTACACATGCAGGTGGGCCCTTGGTTTTGGCATGAAGAGATCTTTTCAGCCCAGATCTCTGCTTCTATATTCTGCCCTGTAAGTCATTCTTCCTTCAACTCATCCCTTCACTGTTCCTTTCAGTCCAGGATGGAAGTGCTTCTGTTTATACAAATTTTGCAATACCTTTGTCAGCTTTGTGTACTGTTCAAGGGAGTCCAAACCATTAGAAAAGAAGTCCTTTCCATGGATCCTTCCTGGATAACTGCACCTCCAGTCCCAACTTCCTCTGAGATCTGACGGGATCCATGTTCAGGCATACTCTCTTTAGCAGAGTTGTTCAGTCAAATCATTATATAGAGCCTGTTCCTTGAGGATTCAATTCCCAGAACCTTGGGTAGGTCTATGATATAGTTGCTTTTGGCCCTGTTCTCAGAGCACCCTATCTGGATAGGCTGGGAAATTTTCAAATCTGGTTCCTTTTTGTGTAAGAGTTTAATTCTCAGCATATCCCTTTCATCTCACATTTTACTAAATCTGCAAGAAAAAACCAGGTGGCACAGTCCATACTTGGCTTGGAAATCTTTACTACATATTCAAGTTCATCACTGACCTATTCCACTTTCAATCCAACATTAGGACATAATTCAGTCAAGTTCTCTGATGTTTTACAACAAGAATTGTCTCTTCTCCAGTTTCCAATAACACATTCATTATTTCCTTCTAAGGCTTCATCAGAAGAACCTTTAATGTCCAAGACCAACAGTCTTTTTAAAGAAATCTAAGCTTTTTCTATCTAGCATCCCAAATTTTTCTAGCCTCTACCCATTACCCAGTTCCAAAGCCATTTATACATTTTTAGGTATTTGTATTAGCAGCAAACCATTCTCAGTACCAAATATTTAGTTTTCAAAGCTGCTATAACAAATACTACACAGTAGGTTGGCTTAACAATGAGGATAGTTTCACAGTTTCAGAGGTTGGAAGGCATGTTTCTTCCTGGGATCATTAACATTCTGTCTGGCCAACAAGCCTTTGATTCCTTGGTTTCCCTGTCACATAGTAATGTCCTCCCTTTTCTCTTCCAGCTTCTCTTGACTTCCAGCTTCTTTCTCTTTTGTAAGGCTTCCAATATTAGGACTAAAACCCATCAAATGAAACAGGTTGTAGCTCAGTGGTTGAAATCCATCTTCACATCTATGAGGTCCCAGGTTCAATTCTCGGTACCTCTTTAAAAAAAAATCCAGATTCTGTTGACCACACTTTATCTAAAAATAATATATTGAAAAGGTCCTATTTTTAATTGGCTCACACTGACAAGAATGGGATTAAAATTAAGAACTTTAATCTTAAATGCATAATTCAATCTACCACACCTGCAGCAGTCAATGCATGTGTTCCTTCTTGACTGTGTGTGTTTATAGGGCAAGAGAGTAAGGTGTTCCATGTGATTACCAGATTCTTGTCAGAAAATATATCTTCAAAATCTCTTATGTCCCAGAACTGTAAGAAACAGTGTTCACAATGCCTTGCACTAAGTGTATGCAAGTATTATGACACTGAATGCAAAATTCATTTATCTTGTTGACAAAGTGATATATTAAGTGCATTTTGTACACAAATGCTTTCTTTAGGAATCTTACCTGACTTCCAGGATTTCACCCTTTTCTGTAGATAAAAATACATTAGTGGAAATTCTGAGAACTTACAATTCAATAGTAGAAGCTATATAATTGATATGGGTATTTAAACTCTTTCCCATAACTGACTTGTACTTTGGTCTTATAACATACAAGAATCAAGAGTTACTGTAAAAATAGTTGAATAAATATTCTTACTATATTTATGTTCTAGGGACTATGATAAGGGATATTCTTTCATGACTTCATATAATGTCCATTTATATATAACAACAGAATAAATATCTTTCAAACGTGCATATAAAGAAGAAGCTGCGGGATTAATCATCTTGTTTTTTCTTGAGCACGTAAAGGATGTAAAAGTATTTCTAAAATCAGCAAAACAGCTTTGCAATTTCATCTGCATGCTAAATATATTAGTTCTACTCTACATTTGGGTGTTTTGTCTATAAGAGTTCATGGGTATGTTGTAGGGTTAGAGTAGAATTCAGAGTTGCTGACACATCTTAATATTTTATATATAAAATTACTCTCAACAGAGTAAACAATATGTTCTGTGTATATATATTTATGTGTGTGTGTGTGTGTGTATGAAAGTTAGTGAAAGATCAAGATAAAGTTGTTATGGAAGAATTTGTTATTCAGAATATTTTAATCAAAACTTGTAAATTAATATGATTTTAATTTTGAAAAAATAAATGGAATGATTTAGGGATACTCCTTTGCAGGCCTGTTTTCCAAAGAGAAACCGAGAGGAAATCAGGAAAGTATGAATAATGGAAACAGACAAGCTGTGAAAGTATGAAAGCAGAGAATATTTTCTCAACTCTATTTTTTTAATATAAAGTTTGAAGTTTATTTTACTTATTTCTATAAACTCTGCAGTTATTCCTGAGATAAAAATTTATTTCTCTAAATTTTCATGGTATGGTTATTAACCAAATTAAATCATAGTGGTTATTGAAGTAATTGGAAACCTTGGGCTTTAGTGCTCTTAAAATTTAATGGGATTTAAATTTCTACATCAGATTAACACAAATACAAACCAGTTCACCTATGTCTACCTAATCCCCTGTGCATTCTTCCCAAGTAATTTTTTGAGACAACAGAGAAGCCATGCAGGGCTATTTTATGTGTATGCATATGTATATGTGCATTTATATGTCACAAATAAACACACCACATACACATACACACACATTGATTCTTAAATAATCTGATGCTCTTCTTTAGATGGCACAGTTTATGATAAACTATGATAACAAAATCTAGACCTGAAAGCATTTATTTTACTCTGTTTAATGTCTCTAGAAGATTGTTTTCCCACTTCATCTACTATAGTATGGCATGGTTCAAAAATAGTACTTTTTTTACCCCTGTTAATAAATATAAATAACATATAAGCAGTTAATCGCTACAGATTTTTGCTAGTAAGTAATTTTCATTCAGGTTTGAAAGCTTTTAAATATGTGATTGATGCTATAGGCAGAAGCTTTTTTTTAAAATGAATTATCTCTTAAATGTCTCACATTTTCATTCCCAGCAATATTTTAATGAGGATTTGATTTTTTAAAATTATTTGTTCTTTAATTGCTATAAGGTTACTTTTATTGAAAAAGTCTGCAAAGTGTAAGATAGATAAAAGAAGAAAAATAGAAAATATCAAGATAGAAACAACTTCTTTATTTGCTTTTCTTTACTTGTGAAAGGTCTATTCATGCTTTTTCAATTTTTTCTATTAGATTCAATATTTCTATTGACATGTCTGTATAATTTAATTATCATAGACATTTAATGTTTCCTTGTCACACATGTCAAAAATATTATTCTCATTTTTCTTGGCCTGTCTAATATATATTCTGTTTTGTTTTATTTTATTATTTTCCATATTTAGTCTTTGGTGCATTATTTGGAAAAGCCTTCTTCAACCCACATAAATATTCACCAATAATATCTTCATGCTTTTTAGGAATTTAAATTATTTTACATTTAACCCTTGAATCCACCTGGCATTTTGAGATATATGATCTACTGTGGGACTTTCAATTAATTTCCTTCAAATAAGTAATTTGTATTATTATTTATTATTAACTGATCCATCTTTCCCTTACCAATTATAAATGCAATGTATATCTGTACTAAATTCATATAAGTGTACACACTCATATATATATATACACACACATATATATATGCTTTTGAATTTTCTAATTGATTTCATAAATCAGTCTATTTTGGTACAATGCCATATTTTTTCATTATTGAGACTTTATGATTGGTTTTCTAAGCAATAGTGGTAATGGAAGTTGTTTTTCCCTATTTCTGGTTTAATGAGAAATTATTGTCTTATGCTAAGAAAGGCATTAATAATTGATGTGAGACAATAGTCATGATTATAATAAGACTGCATCCTTCTATTTTAATAGAATAATTAAATTACATATGACTATTGCATTTTAGTTAATAGTTTTTGATATGTCAAACTATACTTATATGTTTTTTTCACTTTGAATTATTATACTGCTTAATTATATAGATTTACTTGTTTAAACTATCATATTCATTCCTGGAAAAAAAACCTTCTAGGTAATAATGCACCATGTTTTTAATGAAGCATTATATTTGATTTACTGATTTCTTTTTCAAATTTTTTAAATCTGTCAGAACTAATTCTTCAGGAATGTATGTATGTGTGTGTCATAATATTCTGGTATTAGAATTATTTTCACTTCATTCCAATCATGTGGTTGCTTCTTATTGCCATAGTCTCATTACTTATGCTTGCTTTTGCTATGTCACACAGATACCTCTACACTCTGCAGCCATATCTATTTTGATCCATGTTCTTGCACATTCCTTAACTCTCCAAAACTGCAGCTCTCTTAGTTCACACCCCATATTCAGCCATGGCTCCTCAAAGCACAACACTTCACTTGGGTGACGGCCATGCTGTGCAGCGTGTAGAAAATATTTTTGTGTTTCTACAAAGTTGGAGCTTTCAGAAAAACGTTGCCATGCACATGGGATCCTGGGTTAAAAGCAGACAATGTAAAGTTAATTTACCCTCACTTAGATAGTGAAAGAATGCCAGGCCAGAGAGATACACCTGATTCCAGAGATACATGTTCATGGTTTAAGGGTAAATGATATCCAGGACTTTGGACACATTTCCAGGGAGGAAAACTGGAAACACAGTGGACAAATCTGGCTTTTGGAGAGATGTGTTTATGTTCCTAATGGTTAGTATAAGAACCCAAGATCCTTTTCATCCCATCTCCCAGGAGCAGAGGATTTTGTTTCTCCTTTTGGGAGAGAGGGGGGAAGCAGCTGCCTCCTACTCCTGTATATAGGCAAAGAACATAATTTTTAAACCCATACCTTACTTATGGATTGTCTGGTCACTTATATAGTACATTTTTTCCCATTTTTCTTTCATTGTGTCATGCTCCAGGTTAGAAAACTGGGCAAAAGGGACCAATGTTGTTAGTGTTATTTACATACTATCCAATTTGTCTTGTGTGTGCATTATGGGTAAAATTAATAAAAATAATATTAAAAACATGATACTCAATCTCTGTGTCAGGAAATGCATCTGAAACATAGCTCATCAGCACCTTCCTAGATTCCTCCTTTCTTCAAGAGATCCTGTTCCTTTTTCCTATAAGTGGCACTCAGTTGTAAGGATAATATTCAGTAACTGGTCTAAGTGAAAGAGGCATAAAAATGATTTTGTATGTGATTCTACCTATAATTTAACATGTACTAGTTAAGTTAACTAATTTTTCTGGTCTCAGTGATTAGATGAAAAGTGGTGCTGTTTAAAAGATTGGTGGTACAGAAGAAAATCATTTTGGCCTAGAAAAAGATGTCTGTTTTCATTCAGATAGAAAAAAATCTAGAACTAATTGTGTGTAAGCTTGAACTCAGTAGAGAGGTCAGTTCTGATGATAAAGATTTTGTCAGTATCACCACAAAGATCAGAGTTTTCCAAAAGAACAGCATTTCCTATTGTCACTTATCTTCCACATGCATGGCAAATAAAAATGCCACTTATTTACACTGATCATGAGCAATCTCTATGAATCCTTAACATGGCTTTCTAGATATCACTATAAATTTATTAAATTTCACAGATGAGATAAAACTAATTCCTCTTTCCTCTAGAAGATAGCATTTGAAATTAAAGGAATGATTTAGAACTTCAGAGAAAATATAAAGTGGGAATATGAGAACAGCAAAGACAAAATTTTAAGCATACTAAAATTAAAGAGTTCTGGGGTAAATGAGAGATCCAATAGACTAAAAATAAGTAAAAGCAGGGTGAAACATTCTAAAGTGGAGTCCTACTATTACAACGAGTCATTATAAATTGTGGTCAAAATCATAATATACAATCTCAGTATTCTGAGAAAAAATATAAACTTTAAGACATGTGAAGACAGATCGGTCCTATTTTGTTACAGTGGTCTTTTAATAATATACATACAGCAATACCTACATTAGTGATTAATTGAACAACTGTGTACTATAACCTAGCCAAGTTGACATAAAACTAACCTTCACAAGTACTTTTTGCTCATGATAAAGAGAAATTGGAAGTTGTTTCAATGATTTCAATTTGTCCCATTTTGGTATCTTCTAGATATTATACAGGAGCAGATGTAGCTCAAGCAGTTGAGTGCCTGCTTCCCACATACGAGGTTCCAGGTTTGATCCCCAGTACCTCCTAAAAACAAAAGAAACAAATGACAAAATCAACTCGCGGGAGCCGATGTAGCTCAGTGGTTGAGCACTGACTTCCCATATATGCGGTCCCAGGTTCAATCTCTGGTCCCAGTACCTCAAAAAAAGAATTCTTCTGAAGGGCTGCTGACACCAGTCTTCTTTCGCACACTCTGAATTACAAAAGAAACCCAGAAGTTTTGTATGTGTCATCAACTCAACTGGGTTCCTAGGTTCAATTGAGACCTTATGGGAAATGTAATATGGTTCAGGTGAATGGTCCAATGCAGTCTAAACAGAGCTCCTAGATGAAATGAGGATCAATATCCTCATTCCCAGTTTAACTATAGCTTCAGGCAAGTTGGAAACAAGTCAGGAGTAAAAAGTGGTTTGTTTGCTTTTCCAAAAGACCCTGAAGCAGTTTCTATGGAGAGATAATGGAGACATAGAGACAATGCCATGGCTAGAATCAAAAGCATAAACATTTGAAAATGATTGGCTTTTTCTAATGCTTCACAGGCGTAATAGACAATTTTATCTTCTGACAGTGATTTCATTAAATATAAATGCTGATTTATTTTTCAAACTGAAAAGACTATTGAAATTCAGTACAAGTCAATGCATAGTGCTCCTACAAGCTATAACATTTATCTGTGCCAAAGATTTTTTTAACGTTTTAACAGAAAGAAGAATATGATGAAGGAGGGAAGGAGAAAGAAAAGGAAATAGAGAAAAAGAAAAGAGCGAAAACAAAAAAGATACATATTTTCAGTTAGTTGATTTTGTTTAATTCTATTTATAATCTTCAAAACTATGGTCAAACAGGAGACCAAGATGGCAGAGTAGGGAATGGCAGGCTGCACTTCTCCTCCAGAAACTGCAGGAAGGTAGTCGGGTTTACCTGGCAGAAAGGAAGCTGTGGGACCATGGGAGCAATCAGAGAGGGCAGCTAGAGAGGCGGGACCCAGTTGGTAGGGGAAGAGGGAAGCTGTGGAAGATAGGGCAGGCAAGCCAGCACACAGCACACAGCAGGCTGAGAAGGAAAGGGAAACCAGGGAGGTGATTTGGCTGGAAGACCAGTGCTCAGGTGGCTCTAGGAGTGAGGAAAGCCACCAGGCCACCAGGGGTACGTCCCAGTATCCAGCAGGCTCTTGAGGTGTGGGAGCTGCATGGAAAACAGATGTGAGAACTAGCACCCAGCTGGCTCAGGGGGAAAGAGTGGTAGAGAAGAGGGGAGTTAATGCAGTCGGATCAGATCGCAGCTGGCTTGCTGGAAAAAGAAAGAGGCTAGCTAGCACTGAAGCAACTCCAGGGAGGTGGGAGGTGATCAGGCAGGCTGTCACAGCCACCCACCCTGGAAGAGAGAGGAACTGGATCAGTGAGGATGTGGGCTGACTGGCTACTAACAGCCTGAATGAGAGGGGAGCCAGAAGAGGCAGCCCGCAAGCCATTAGATGCCCAACAGGTCTGAGCGAAAGGGGTTCAGGGAGAGGCAGCTGGCAAGTGTCAGGTGCCCAATGAGCCCAAAAGAGAAGGAAGTCAGAGAGTGATCCAGTGAGTTGTCAGGAACCCAGCAGACTCCCTAATAGAGAGGGAGCTGTAGTACAAAGCAGCCTCCCAACAGGGAACTTAGACAGATTTTTAGTTTTTAAAATTTTTTATTTATATATTTTTTTCTTTATTTTTTTCTCTACACTGGGTACCTAACCTGCGGAGGGCAGGCCACAAGGTGATTGATCAGTGAGCACTGGCAGCCTGAGATGGTTACTGGGGGCCTGAGAGGGAGGCTTGTTTTTCCCTTTTTTTTTTTTTTTTTTTTTT
>JAQZBX010064446.1:0-16490 GCA_029593785.1 Cabassous unicinctus | reverse complement strand
TTTGCCATTAAGCATGGACCATAGTTCACATTGTAGACCCCACTCTCTCCCACACATATCTGCATGTTATATGCTAATGTAAAATGGCCTATATCTGTGATTCTAATGTCACTTAGGATAATTTCCAAGTCCTGAAACAGCATCTGTATTACAACTGCTTTTCCCTTCCCTGCCCCAAAAGCATCCAGTGGCCACTGGCTCCACCTCACTGTTGTAATTTCTTCCATTGCTTGAATCACAATATGTCTAAAACAGAATACCATTAAGTCCACTCTAGTCCATAGCTCTTCCCTCAATCCTGAGGAGTTTGGAATGGTGATGTTCACTCCACCTTCAAGTGAGAGGGGGCTTATATCCCATGGATACGGTGGATGGGATTATCCTGCCTGCAACTGTAGGCTTTCTCCATTCCCTGGGATGTTTGCTGTCCATCAACATCTCCCCACCAGGTGTCTTGGGTGAGTCCATTGAGCTGTAGAGTAGGAGTTGCAGCTCCACCAAGATTCCAGGCACAGCTGGCACATGGGCATGCTAGAGACTCCAGTCTCTGGAAGTACACCTACAAACTCCAGCATCACATATAGGTTTGAATAGAAGGGACTGGTGGACCATGTGCAGGGAGGACTTATTTGAGTCCAACTCTGTCACCCTCAGGAGCACACATTTCAAAGTAAAATCCACTGATAAGGCATCAATGTCTGCAGTTATTCCCCCTTATGTAGGACCTGGGTGTCTTCAGAGTCCTCAGGAGCCCCTCTGTTTAGGGTGATATCCACTTTGGTGTTCTATGAGATCCTACTGAGGTTTGTATAAGTGTTTCCTCTGGGATGACCTCCCGACTCTCTTTGTAGTCTCTTAGCCACATGAGCTCATATGTCTTTACCTTTTTCCCCTTTTATTCAAGGTCTTTTTCTAGTTATATTGCCAGTTGGAACTTAGTATTAATCCATAGATGCCAGGGAGACTCATCCCTGGGAGTCATGTTCCACACTGGGGGGAATGTAATGCATTCATATTCTGAGTTTGGCTTAGAGAGAAGCCACATTTAAGCAACAAGTAGGCTTTCAGGTGCCAGCCCTTAGGCACCCCATAACAGTAGGGTAAGTTTCAATTACAAGAGCAAAGACTTGTAAGGCTAATCATCAATAACAAGAACCCATCAGTGGACCCTCGTCCCTTGCCAGACACTGCCCGTGCACTCAGGGGACTGTTGCTTCTCCCTTGGAGAATGCAGCAGAGCTCTCCAGGCTGGGAATTCAGTATTCTTTCATTTATTGAGTGATTGCCTACCAATGTGACCATGCCCCACTCCTTGATGATTTGAATAGCTTTATATATCTTTCATGTATATTCAGGTGAACTTCCTCCCATGAATCCCCCATCCCAGACACCCTCCACCAATGATCCTCTCCTGCCCCCTCTGTAACCCTTCTGTTATCCAAACCTTCCTTGAAGATGATGCCCATGTAATAGCCAAATACAATTAATAGGAAAATGAAATAATAAAGATAAGTTTAAATATGAGATAAAATACATGAAAACTTAAAAAACACTAGAAATAAAACAAAATTAAAGGATTGAGATATTCAGAAAATGGGGAAAAACTAAAAAATTAAAAAAATTTTTTTTTAACATTTTTCCTTTCATCACTGCATTAGCTTTGTCAGTGTGTACTGTCACACCTGCCACCTCTCAGTCCCCAGTGTCTCCTGAATTTTCATTTAATTTTCAAGGAAGTTTTAGGTCACAGCAAAGTCACACACAGACTACAAGAGACTCTCATATACCCAACCTCCTTCCCCTTACCTCACCCCATATTAAAACCTTTTTTATGTGGGTGGTAGCATTGTTATAACTGTTATACAGATAGTGAAATATAGCTACTAAACATTGTCAATGTCAATGTCCAGTATAGTTTACAATTTAGATGGTGAGTTTAAATTTTTGATGATATTTACCATGTCCTGTGTCCATTACTGTAAGGTAAAGTCAAACATTTGCCATGACTACTAAATACCCCCCATTTGATCTTTCTGTTCCTTCCTCCCCATCTGCCTGGGGCTCATGACACTCCCATGTCTTGACTCGTTGAATGACAATATTCATAGTTACATGCAACAAGAGGTCTTGACATGCTGATTATTCTCTCCTATTAGCATTCACCATTGCACCTAAGAGACAACCACCTGTTTGATTCTGGGTGAATCAGTCCTCTCAAAGATGGAGGTCCATCTCCTTCCCAATCACCATATGGGTCTCCACTCCCCGAAACAACACATAATGACAGGATGAACATTCACCCACTCCCCAGAAGCCTAGAGCAGAAGCACCCCTTCCTGAATGCCCCCCCAACCTACACCCTACACCAGTAACACTACCTTGTCATACTGCCATGAGAGCATTCCCACTCCTGCACTTTCAACATCATACCCACAAATCCCATGTTCACCTAATCCCCTCCCATCTCTCCCATCAATATCCTGGGTAGTCTAACCTGCACTTCCTAATCTACCCACCTGTCAACCCTGCACCACCAAACCCAGTAATATCACTACCCACTTGTCGTTTCCTTCAATATGCAACTATAGTCTATCACTTTACCATAGATTATGTTAATATGGATGATGGCTCACAACCTTCTGTTCTCTTTCTCTCGCTTGTTAAGCTATGTTTCAGACAATGGTTCTCAGAGACTGCTCACTTTCCTCAATTCAAATCATTGAGGTCATAGCCTGTTCATCCTTCAATGCCTGGCTTGCTTCACTCAATATAAGGTTTTCAAGATTCATCCAAGTTATTCCATGTGTTAGCACTTTATTCCTTTTTACAGCTGAGTAATATTCCATTGTATATATTTACCACATTTTGTTTATCCATTCATTTGTTGATGGGCACTGGGGCTGATTCCAATTTTGGCAATTTTGAGAAATGCTGCTATGAAAGTTGGTGTGCATATATCTGTTCATGTCTTTGTTTTCAATTCTTCTGGGTATATTGCAAAAAGTGGGATTGCTGGATCATATGGAAGATATATTGTTAATTTTCTGAGGAACCACCAAACTGTCCTACACAATGGCTGGACATTCCACAATCCAACCAGCCATAGATGAGGATTCCCATTCCTCCACATCCTCTCCAACACTTATAGTGTGCTGTTGTTGTTTTTTTAATAGCTGCCATTCTGATGGTTGTAAGATGGTATCTCATTGTGGTTTTGATTTGCATTTCCATAATAGCAGGCGATGTCGAGCATTTTTTCATGTGTTTTTTAGCCATTTGTATTTCTTCTTTGGAGAAGTGTCTTTTCAGGTCACTTGCCCATTTTTCAAATGGTTTGTTTTTCTTTTTATTTTCAAGGTGTAGGATTTCTTTATATATGCAGGATATTAGACTCCTATCAGATATATGGTTGCCAAATATTTTCTCCCATTGGGTAGGCTGCATTTATATTTTCTTAATAACATCCTTTGAGGTGCAGCAGTTTTTAATTTTGATGAGATCCCATTTATCTATTTTTTCTCTTGCTGCTCGTGCTTTGGCTGTGAAGTTCATGAAACCATTTCCGATTACAAGGTCCTGTAGATTCTTCCCTACATTATCTTCCAAGATCTTTATGGTTTTGGCTCTTATATTTCGATCATTGATCCATCTGGAGTAGATTTTTGTATAAGGTGTGACATGGTATTCTTCTCTGATTGTTTTGGATATGGATATCCAGTTTTCCAAGCACCACTTTTTAAAGAGGCCATTCTCTCCCAACTGAATGGGTTTGGTGGCCTTGTCAAATATCAGATGACGGTATATGCGAGGATCTATA
Organism: Cabassous unicinctus; assembly: GCA_029593785.1. Lineage (NCBI taxonomy): Eukaryota > Metazoa > Chordata > Mammalia > Cingulata > Chlamyphoridae > Cabassous > Cabassous unicinctus. The sequence continues at coordinate 12,673 of JAQZBX010064446.1, read as the reverse complement.
TCAGAACTCTCAACTCAGTTCCATTGGTCAGTAGATCTATCCTTGTGCCAATACAATGCGGTTTTGATCACTGTAGCTTTGTAGTATGTTTTAAAGTCAGGTAATGTGATACCTCCAAATTCATTTTTCTTTTTCAATATGTCTTTGGTAATTCGGGGCCTCTTACCTATCCAAATATATTTTGTGGTTAGTTTTTCAGGTTCCTTAAAAAATACATTGTTGATTTTTATTGGGATTGCATTAAATTTGTAGATTAGTTTGGGTAGGATAGACATCTTGATGATTTTTACTCTTCCTATCCATGAACAGGAAATATTTTTCCACTTATTTAAGTCTTCTTTGATTTCCTTTAACACTGTTGTGTAATTTTCTGTATATAAGTCCTATACATCTTTAGTTAAATTTATTCCTATGTGTTTGATTCTTTTAGTTACTATTGTAAATGGTATTTTTTTCTTGATTTCCTCCTCTGATTGCTCGTTATTGGTGTACAGAAATGCTACTGATTTTTGAGCATTGATCTTGTGGCCTATGACATTATTGAAGTCATTTATAAGTTTTAGAAGCTTTGCTGTAGATTTCTCAGGGCTTTCTATGTATAGGATCATGTTGTCTGTAAATAATGAAATTTTAACTTCTTCCTTTCCAGTCTGGATGCCTTTTATGTCCTCTTCTTGCCCCAGTGCTCAGGCCAGTACTTCTAAGACAATGTTAAATAGGTGATAGAGGGCATCCTTGCCTTGTTCTCGATCTCAGAGGGAAGGCTTTTAGGATTTCATCATTGAAAATGATTTTGGCTTTTGTTTTTTCATATATACCCTTTATCATATTCAGAAAGATTCCTTCTATTCCTATCTTTTGTAGTATTTTTATCAGGAAAGAGTGCTGTATTTTGTCTAATGCTTTTTCTTCATCTATAGAGATGATCATGTGATTTTTTTCTTTCAATCTGTTTATGTGGTGTATTACATTGTTTGATTTTCTTATATTGAACCATCCTTGAATACCCAGGATAAATCTCACTTGGTCATGGTGTATAACCTTTTTGATATGTTGTTGAATGCAATTAGCAAGTATTTTGTTGAGGACTTTAGCATCTAAGTTCATTAGAGAAATTGTTCTGTAATTTTCCTTTCTTGTGGAATCTTTGTTTGGTTTTGGTATTAGGGTAATGTTAGCATCATAGAATGAGTTAGGCAGTATTCCTTCTGCTTCTTTGTTTTGGAAAAGCTTAAGCAAAATTGGAGTTAGCTCATTCTGGAATGTTTGGTAGAATTCAGCTGTGAAGCCATATGGTCCTGGGCTCTTCTTATGTGGGAGAATTTTGATGACTGGGTCTATCTATTTACTTGTAATTGGACTGTTGAGATCCTCAATTTCTTCTTTCATCAATTTAGGCTGTGTGTGAGTTTCTAGAAACATGTCCATTTCCTCTAAATTATCATTCTTGTTGGCATATAATTTTTCAAAGTATCCTCTTATGATACTCTTTATTTCTGTGGGTTCAGTAGTGATATACCCTTGCTCATTCCTTATTTTCTGTATTTGAAACTGTTCTCTCTTTTTCTTTGTTAATCTGGCTAAGGGTTTGTCAATTTTATTGATATTCTCGAAGAACCAACTTTTGGTTTTGTTTACTGTTTCTAGTGCTTTCTTATTCTCTATTTCATTTAGTTCTGCTCGAATCTTTGTTATTTCCTACTTTCTACTTCGTTTTGGTTTAGTTTGTTGTTGTTTTTCCAATTCCACCATGTGTGCAGTTAGTTCTTCAATTTTAGCTCATTCCTCTTTTTTAATATATGAATTTATGGCTAAGAACTTCCCTCTCAGCACTGCTTTCGCTGCAACCATAGGTTTTGATATGTTGTGTTGTCATTTTCATTAGTTTCAAGGTAGTTGCTGATTTCTTTTGAGATTTCCTCCTTTACCCACTGTTTGTCTAAGAGTGTTTTGTTTAACTTCCATATCCTTGTGCCTAACCTGTTTCTCTGGCCCTTAGTGATTTCCAATGTCATTCTATTGTGGTCAGAGAAATTACTTTGTATAATATCATTCTTTCTGAATTCATTGAGAGTTGTTCTGTGACCTAGCATGTGGTCTATCTTGGAGTATGTGCCATGTGCACTTGAGAAGAATGCAAATCCTGCTGTATTTCGGTGTAGTGTTCTGTATATGTCTATTAAGTCCAGGTCCTCTTATGTATTGTTGAAAGCCTTTGTTTCTTTAGTGATTCTCTGTCTAGATGTTCTGTCTAATGATGATAATGGTGTGTTAAAATCCCCTGCTATAATTGTAGAGGCATTTATTTCTCCACTTAGTTTTTCCAGGGTTTGCTTCATGTATTTTAAGCACCCCAATTAGGTGCATAAATGTTTGTTTGTTCTCTCTTCTTGAGAGATTACCCCCTTTACTAATATAGGCTGTCCGTTTTTGTCTCTTACGATAGTTTTGCATTTAAAGTCTATTTTGTCTGATATTAGAACAGCTACTCCTGCCCTTTTTTGGCTATTGTTAGCTTGTAAAATGGTTTTCCAGCCATTCACTTTAAACCTCCTTGAATCCCTGAGTCGAAGGTGGGCTTCTTGTAGACAGCATATAGATGGATCATACTTCCTTATCCATTCTGCCAATCTGTGTCTCTTGATAGGTGAATTTAGTACATTAGCATTCAGTGTTATTCCTCGTAATGAATTTCTTACTTCAGCCATTTTTCTTTGGGTTAATGTATGTCATATATTGTTTTGTTTTTGTTTTTTGTCTTGTTAGTTGCTTTTAAACTCTCCTCCAACTCTCTCTCCTTTTTTTTTTGTCCTTTCAACTTGTAGAACTTCCTTTAGTGTTTCTTGAAGTGCAGGTTTCTTACTGACATACTCTCTTAATTTCTGTTTATCTTTGAATATTTTAAATGCCCCATCATTTTTGAATGCCAGTTTTGCTGGATAGAGAATTCATGGCTGGAAGTTTTTTTCTTTTAGTATTTTGGCTATGTCATACCACTGTTTTCTTGCCTCCATGGTTTCAGCTGAGAAATCAGCACTTAATCTTATTGTGTTTCCCTTGTATGTGATAGTTCTCTTTTCTCTTGCTGCCTTGAGTATTTTCTCTTTATCTTGAGCATTGGATATTTTGACAAGTATATGTCTTGGAGTTGGCCTGGTGGGATTTATACTGTTTGTGGTGCGCTTCGCTTCCTGTATCTGCACATCCATCTCTCTCAATAATGTTGGGAAGTTTTCAGTCATTATTTCCTTCAACACTCCTTCTGTTCCCTTTCCCTTCTCTTCTCCTTCTGGGATGCCCATAATGTGTATGTTTGAGTGTTTTGTGTTGTCAGTTAATTCCCTGAGTCCCTGCTGGATTTTTTCTATCTTTTTGTCTATTTTTTCTACTATCTGTTTTATTTCAGATGTATTGTCTTCCACATCACTAATTCTTTCTTCTGCTTGTTTAAATCTGCTGCTATGTGAATCCAACATCTTTTTGATTTCTTGGATTGTGCCATTGGTCACCATCATATCCATTATCTCTTTGGGAGTGTTTACAGTTTTTTCAGTATGTTCTCCCAGTGTCTTCTTTATATTCTTAATCTCTTCCTTCACTTATGTAAGTTGGTCTAGGATATTTGTTTGTAAAGTTTTGATTAGTTGTTCAATGTTCTGCTTCACTTCTTGGTTTTTAGTTTGTTCATTGGATTGGTCCATGTGTTCCTATTTCTCAGTGTGGTTTGTAATTTTTTGTTGCCCTCTAGTCATCTTTTTATCTTGATGGATTTATTCAGTTGATTAGCTTCTCTCTCTGCTCTAGAGTTTTATTTAGCTGGTGGTTCCGTGTGTGTGTGTAAAGTTTTCTCTTTGATACTTTTTCTTCTTATTTAACTTCCTTGCTTCTTTCTATGTTCCCTTGAAGGCAAAAGATTAGGGCCAGAGGAATTGAAATATGGTGGAAAGGAAGAAGGATAATGGTAATATTGATAAAAGTTAGAAGAGGGGCCAAATAAGGCTTAATGAAGTGAATATTTAACTCATGTAGGCAGTGTAGAGTAATAGGAAAGAAAGTGGAGTACCTACAATGGACTGGGAAACCAAATAGAGGAATATATATATAATGATTTAGAAGACTAGAATTATGAGGAGGGAGAGAAAGAGTTAAGAAAGGGCTGAAAGGAAAGACTTAATATTAATAAAAAAAAGAAAACAAAATAGAGGGAATAGAAGTTGACACCCTTGAGTTGTGGGCATATGGAAAAAATGTGGCAGTTAATAGCCACAACAGAAAGCAGAAGGCAGAAAGTTAAAGGAAGAATAAGAGATTGGAATTCAAAATCAATATATAGAGAGAATGGGAAATTACTGAAGAAGAAGCACAGCAAAGAAGAGACAAGGTAGCAGCACCTAATTTTAAAAAAATGGATGAAAGAAGAAAGGGGGGAGGAAAGAGGAAAGAAAAGCAAGAGACAAGAAATAAACAGAGAAAAACCAAACAACCACACAGGCAAGCAGTCAAACAAAGCTAAGGGGGATCAATATTCCCTGGGGTCCCGGTGGATCCTCTCAGCCTGCTTGTGTTTATCAATCAATTTCCCTGCAGGATTCTATATGCAGGTCCTGAAGCAGCTTTTGGCTATTAAACTAAATTAAAAAGAATTTATTTTTCATTTATTACAGTGACCATTTTATTTATTTATTTTTTGGTGTAATAGAGGACCAAAAATAAGTCCCCCTCTAGCCCACCCCCCTCATGGAGGGGACCCTAACTGGGCTCATGGAAACTAATCAAACACTTGCCAATATCTGGATTCCCCAAGGAAGCTAAAATTCTGATGTTTGTCAGTGCAGAATGCTAAAAATGGCTGACTCTGCCTTTCTGGATCAGAGCCCCAGCGTCACGTGGCTGCTGGTAAATCAGATTTACTCAGCAGATTCATCTCTCCCCTCAGCCTGGGGCTGTTTCAAGCTGGCTTATCTGCTCCCCAAAGTTATGAGGGTGTCCAGGCAGTCAAATTGACAGCAAAAATATCCCCTCTCTGCTTTCTGTCAGGACTCTCCCTCTCTTGGAGAGTGCTCCCTCTTCCCAGCTCCGCAGGGCTTGGGGCTTATCCCTGGGCAGCTAGTCAAATCAACTCCCTCAGCAGATTAACCCCTCCCCTCATCTGGGTGCCGATTCACTGCAGCTGTTTTTCTCATCTAAGTTGCAAGGGGCTTCAAGCAGCCAAATCCCCAGAAAATAAAGTTCACTTGCCAGAGCGCCCCCTCAGAAAATGCCCCCTCACACCGGGCCCTGTCACCCAGTTACCAGACAGGAGTCACGGTTCCAACCGGCTTTTTTTTTTTTCCCCCTAAGGGTGGTGGTCAGCCGAATTTGTTAACTACCACAGGCAGGCTTAAAACTCATGAATCTCTACCGTTCAGTCCACAGCATCGATCTGCCCAGACAGATGTCCCAAGCTTCTCATTCCACAAGCCCACAGCACAGACCCCCAAGCAGGACCCCGTCCACTATCCGCTGTGCTCTGGGAGCTGTCTGCAGTTGCCCTCCTAAGCCGATGCCATCTTGCCTCCTTTTTTCTTCATATTCCCTTTTAACACTCAGCAAACACCTCAGCTGGACATGGTTCTTTGTTGGGCCTACAAAAATTTTCATTCCTGAAGGGTCTATGTCATTAATAGTCCTGCCTGTAGGGGTCCTGTAGTTTTCCATTGACTTTAATGAAAGGGCATGGCAGTACTAAGAGATGCCATAGTAGGCACACTCTTCTTTATCTCCACTGTGTAGTAGCAGTCCACTGTCCTCTTGTTATCAGGATCAATCACCCTGCTTAGTACAGTAACTCTGTTTGCTGCCTGATGATTCAGAGGTATGAGCCCATATCAAATCCAGCCTCTTTCAATATTATGTTCCTTCTACCATTACTCCACATGCTTAATATCTATTCCCACACATATTCCCCTGTTTTCTTTCTCTATAAAAGAAAATTTGGAAAAATAATTTAGTTCTTTTGAATCATACTGCACCACTTCATGGGACACATATTTTACCTCACCTTTATGGGCTTCTTGGGGCTTCAATCTAGTTATAGGTTTAGGATTGAAGAGGGATGAGATGAGTCATGAAAGAAATCAGCAGTCTTGCAAGTCAACTACTTCAGAGGACTCCATTACTTTTTATCGTTTTGCCAGACAGAATTTGAATTGCTGATTCCTCAGGTCAGATCATTACTGGTTTATATGGCAAAGAAGGCTCAACAGAATTGAAGAGTTCAAGGGCATCACCATTAACCAGATCAGCCTACATGTCCTATCCCAATTTTCTGGGTCCCATTCCTTCCCAATAAATGCCTTCCCTTTAACAGCAGACACCCTTATTTTCAAATATCTGAACTCTGTGACTAAGAAATAAGATTTTTTATCAGGGTACAAATTACAAATTTTCATATCATTCATGAGGAACTTGTGTGGGTATTTTGAACACTTGAGTTCATCCTTTTCTTTAAAAACTTTAGCTAACATATTTAGGAACATCCAGTCAACATCATAGTTTGATTTAAATTTTAAGATCCATCAATAAAATAAATTTTATTACCTGATTTATCAGAGAAATATCTCAGTTCTGTGCTTGTGACTAAATTATTATCCCTATAATAAATAGGTGAGAAAAATATCTCAAAACAGATGGAATTAACTTACATGATGTTATGTTATAGCAAACATAATACAAGATGACTGAGTGTGAGATATAAGATTTTCAGAGACAATTGAAAATTCATTTTAGAAACAAACCATTTATTTTTCACTCTAATATAAATTAATATGCATTTAAAATACATTTTACATAAAACACATACATATAAAACAAAATTGTCTACTGTTAAATAGCTGTTTGTGCATAACAAATGATTACAAATTGATTAATGAACTTAATTTTGTACTTAACATTTCTACCTTGATGGTGTTCAAACAAAAAAATCAGTCCATTTGTAGTCTCCATTGAGTCAGATATTCAAGCATACACTTTTAAAAAAGAATCCTTCTCAACATCACAGGCATTGTACATCAAGAATGTACTCTGATGCAATTTACATTCCATAAGCAGACTAGACAGCACTCAGCTTACTTTTAAAATGGTTTCTTAAAAGAAATGCATATTCCCTGAAGTCTTTTAAAATTACATCAAAAACATTAAAACCTATTCAAGGTTTTAGAGCCCATTGAATTTAATTCTGATTTTGAAATGCCAAGTTGACAGTTCAGAATATTGCCTTGTGAGGATTGAATGTGGATGTGCTTGATGTGAAGACAGAGAGTACATGTCTCCACCTGCCAGGACCAAAATTTAGATCCAGTCTTCTGATCGGCTGTGTGATGTAAATAGATCCCTTTCAAAATATCTACACACCTTAAAATGATCTAAAATAAACAATTCCCCAAGAATAATAACGGCTATTATTCCTAAATTGAAATGCATCATTCATTCAGAAAAGATTTCTCACAAAATATATAAACAAATGTAACTGCATGTTCTGTAAATATATTTAAAATTTCTAGAGCAGATGCCAATGATGGTCTGCTGTATTTCAGTAGTATGTGTCAGATTTAATAGAAATTTTAAAAGTTTCTGAGGGACTTAGTTGGCTTTAAAATGTATAATAAACTGGGAGACAATATCTTCTCATAAATACGTGGAATCAGTATGGAAAAGTAAACTATACAGTGGACAAGACTAGTGAACACCATAGTGCACCAGAGTGGTCACCAGAGGGAAATATCTTCCAGTATTATAAAAGGAAGCACTCTATACACACATTTATTAAGTGTATTTCTCTCTCACACCCAGAAAGAATTAATTGGTAATGGCACTGCTTCTCAGCAGTCCAAAATATCCTGAGAAATTATTTAGGTTATAACAAAAGACAGGGCTGTCATCACTAAGTTTTTGAAGAAAAAAGTTCTTAGATATCATAAATTAATTAATTTAAAAGGCTGATAAACTTCACTGTGTTGAACACAAAAAGGGAATGTGACCCAGACATTAATTCTCCCACTGGCTAATATAAGAAAAAAAAGATAGCATTAAATGTCTATTTATTACTGTTACCAGAATTAGTCTAGGTTCTTGACTTATGCTACAGAAATGAATTTCAGAGCAAGTCAGGTGAGTGAGGCCAGCAATTTATTAAGGTAGGGAAAGAGGAGAAATGGGAGAAAATAACAGATCACAGGTCCCCGGTAGAAGGTAAGGGGCTGAAGAGTGATAGAGGGAGCTGATTTATAGACTACAATTTCCCATTATAGATTATAAATGCCCAGGTTTTACTTGTGTGTTGATCCACACAAAGGTAACATGGTGAGAGCAGAGTGCAGAAGCCACGAGGGCCCCAAGCACAGCAGAAGGGCGGGAGCAAAAGGGGTCAGGAACAGAAGCAGAAGAAGGGGTGATTTGGCCTTTGGGCCTTCTTTTTAAACTGTTAATTATTCCACCCCTTTGCTAATGGCATGGGAGGAGTCCCAGGTGTTTGCTGTTTTGATTGTTTACCCTACCCATCAACTCCCAGGTAGGGTCAATGATAATGTCCCCAGAGAATATTGGAGAATCTCTTGGGATTCTCTGGGAATTTCATTCCGCATGGTGGAAATCTCAGGAGGATCTTCCAATGGCTATCTTGGGTTATCAGTGTCCATGTGGACTTATTGCCAGGTTCCAGTTCCATCCATTCATTCCCTATATGAAACCTGCTTCATAACTTTCTAGTTAACTATGGCCCATTAATATACAAGGAGGTAATTTGTAGTTCAAGTTTTTCATTTCTTTTTCCCCCAATTAGGTACAAACTAATTTGAAATTTTACACTGAAACATACAATTTCAATATTCAAAAGACCCTCCTCCTGGAGAAGTGATATTCAATATTTTGTGTGAAATCTTGAAGCAGAGCCTAAACAGTTCCTATGAAGACATTGTATTTTTTAATCAACTGGCACTGAAATTTTATTTTTCTTAGCTGCATTCTAGTAACTTGGCCAAGTTATCTAGTAATTCTGGTAGTTCAAATATTTTTCCATAAAGAATTTCTAAAAGTGTCGTCAGGTTATTGAGGAAAACTCCTTGCTCATTCTCATTTTCCTCCAGATGCTCTAAGTCAGACAATTGTCCCTCAGGTCTTTGTTCTGAATTTCTACTACCTGTAGTTTCTGAGTCAGAGTCCCTTTGTTCTTGTAATTCTCTGGCATTATCAATTTCTTGTTTTAATCTTTCTATTTCCTCTTCCTTCACTGTCATTATCTCTTCCAGTTCTTGTATTGTCTGATTTAATTCTGCCCTATGGGTGTGCACAGAATTTGCTTGACTACTAATACATACAAGCTCAGTCTCCAGCTTGGGCAGATGTTCTGCTTCCTCTTGTTAGGAAACAGCATTTTTTTACATTGGCAGTGGACTCCAACAGGGTTGCAGAGAGTTTGGCATTATTTGCTTTAAGGGTAGCCAATTCAGCCTCCCAATGTTTACTTGTTGCTGAATTATGTGAAAATGGCAATGCATTCTGGGTTGGTTCAGCCCTTGGCTCTGAGTTCTGTGTCAGGTCAGGCATTCTTTCATTATTTGTTCCCTTGATACTTTCTGGCATTAAAGGAGCCTGAAGATCCCCTCCTGCTGTTTCCTGCAAAAGTGTAATGATAAGGTCCATCATTTTGTGTGTGTGATTTCTCCTTTGCTAATCGAGCAGCTCCTTTAAGTCCCTGAAACGTTTCTGCAAATTTTGAGATATGATGCTCAAAGAATCCCAGTTCCTAAACAATGTTGGCTCAGCTGTTTGCCTATTGGCCAAGCTTCTGAGATGTTTTAGAAAATGTTATGTTTGGGGTGGTGGTGCTATTTATTATTGCCTTTGAATCATCTAAACTGGTTATACTATACACAATACTTGTGCTGCCATAGAAATGACCCAGGAATTGCATGCTTGCTGGTGGGTACCCAGTTCTTCTTTGTGTTTGTGTCTATCTGGAAGACATGAGCTCAAGCGCTAAATATGTGTTGTTCCTCCATTTTCCCCAATGAAAACATGCTCTGAAGTTTCCGCTCTTATGCCAAGAAATGACTTCCAAAGTAGTTCTCCATCTGCTATTTCACAGTTGCTCATGCCCCCATCTGCCCTCTTCCTGGCCCAGATCCTTTTCTGGAGATACACCAATGGTGTTAACAATTCAATAGGTTTTCTTAGGTAAAATTACTTCTCTCTTGTAAATAACAAAACATTCAAACAAACTGAGGTGGTATTTGCTTATTAGAGTTCAAATGCTTTGTGGAGGAGATAGCGGTCAATTCTATTTCACAAATGGAATACATGTAGGCAAATGCAGAATCCAGCTTCACGGAGTCCAATAAAAAATGAGTTCGCTGGTCATTTCGCTCAAGTCTTCCTCGACACTCTGGAAGAGGCAAATAACTCAGCATTTTCAGAGCTAGTAAGACTTGGGTTCAAATTTCTCCACACCAATTCTCTGGGGGTGGAGCGTGAACCCAACGCGATGTGCACTTTAATGATCTCTATGTGAAAATAAAATTTCCCCAAAGCAGCAATGCCACTGCTTCTCTGCTCTCACATTAGAAAAAATGTAAAGAGAAACTCTCTCTCCAAAGTGCAAAACCGGCAGCTCACGATGTGCACGACATTCCACATTGGAATCTTGTCTTTTCAATTTTTTCCCCTCCTAAGACTGTGAGCAGAGAGGAGGTGGGGAGGAGGAAAAGAAGGCTGGGCAGGGTCGATTCATTCTCCAGAAGAGAATAAACGGAGCCATTTCTAGGCTGGCAGCAGGCAGGGATACAGCGCACACGGGGGAGCAAGGGGACAGGCCCTGATCTCACCTCCCCCAGCCCCTTCCCCACTGAGCGCAATGGCGCCCGGCTTGTGCCTGATCCGCGGCTGCTGTGTGAGCACAGCAGGTAGGAGGCTCCGTCCTCAGAGAATGAATGAATCAGAGAGCGGAGCCCCACTCCTCCACAAGCACCAGGCCTCCAGAGCCCAGGAGGACGGATGGGCGACAGCTGAGGCTGCTCAAGGGGGGATGAGCGCCTGCCCAAGCTCATGCGGCCGCAATCCCGCATCGGGGACAGGGGACTCGAAGCAGCGGGAAAGGTGCCGCTCTCGCTCACCACCTCCACATGCCGCCCCACATTCCCCAGTCCCGCCACCGCCTCTTCACACTTCCATCATCTCTTGCCTCTGAAGGCCTGGAGCTCTCGCTATGCAGAGCAGTGCCGGTCTGTGAGGCCCGAAACCAGCGCCTGCCTCTGCCTCCGCCTGCCGCCTGGAGGAGGGCACCCTTCCCTGGTCAGCGCCGCTGGTCTGAGGCGGCTGGGCCAACATTATCCTTTTATTTTTAAAATTTTTTTAAAAGATACTTAGATTACATAAATGTTACACAAAGGTTATAGGGATTCCCATATGCCCTACTCCCCACACTCACACCCTCCTACATGAACATCCTTCATTAGTGTGGCACTTTGGATAAATGCATCCTGAGTCTTTGCCATTAAGAATGGACGATAGTTCAAATTGTAGTCTACACTCTCTCCCACACCGTTCTGCATGTTGTGTCATGATATGTAATGGCCTATATCTGTCATGCAATACCACTCAGTACAATTCCCAAGTACCAAAAATCCCACGTATTACAACTGTTCTTCCCTTTCCTTGACCCCAGAGCCTCCAGTGGCCACTGGCTCCACATCAATATTAAGTTCACAAAAATCTGCTGATGTATCAAATAGACTGTCAGCAAGATCTTTGCATCTTCTAAGCATTTGAGTGGGAGATACTTTGCGTATCTCTATTGCCAATTCATACCAAGAACTATCAATGCCTTCTTGATCGTTGGAAATAGTCATTAGTGCCTTTAAACTTAATCACATGAGAGAATCAACTCCAAAAATTACAAAACCAACTTAGAAATTTCATCCCTAATATGCTGTTTCTCAAATACTCTTCTTGGTATCAAAATCTGTATTAGTCAGGGATTTCCAGAGAAACAGAAGTGACAGTGCATATATATGAGTGTGTGTGTATATACAATTTATATATGCACATATATACATATATATTTATAAAGAGATTTATTATCAGAATTGTCTCAAGTGACCATGGGGATTTACAAGTATGAATTCCAGGTGGTAAGTCACAAGTTGGAAGTTCTGATGAAGGTGAATTCCCAAGGATAAAATGGTCGGCTGAATTAGAGACAGAAATTCTCCTTTCTGGCATCTGAAAAATTCAGTTCTCAGTTTAAGACCACCAAATTATTGAAAGGGAAGACTTCATTCATTGCTAAGGCACTCTGCTTTGTAGATGTAACCAGCCATAGATGTAATCACCTGAATTTAAATGCAAATTCATCTTTGAAATACCCTCACAATCAACATCAGGTCAGAGATTGCTTGACCAAAAAACTGGGCACCATAACCTAGCCAAGTTAGTACATGAACTTAACCATGACACTCATAAAAGGAGAAGGAGTCAATCTGAGTAAGTTTACATTTATTAAAGAAACTAAATCAAGAATGAATACCATTCCAAAACAGAAAGCACCATGTCCACATGATTTCCCTGGTGAATTCTACCAAACAATTAAAGAAGAAATAATACCAATCCTTATAATCTTTTGCAGGAAAAAAAAAAAAAA
>JAQZBX010064445.1:0-16486 GCA_029593785.1 Cabassous unicinctus | reverse complement strand
ATATTCTGTGCTTCAGGCTCCGGGCTTCCTGATGCTACCCTTAGCGGTAATGCCTGCCTTTTGAATTTGCTCTGGGTACTTGGCCCTGTTTCCAGGAAACAATTTACAACTGTATGTCTTCAGATATTATTCTTGCCAGGGACCCGAGAATGTCCAAACCTTGATCACTTCTCGCCAGCCCTTCTCACCAGGTTCTGAAGAATCTCTACGCCCAGGGACGAGAGCAGAAGGGAATCCCACCTCTTGATTAACAGCTGTGCAAATCTCCCAGCACTCAGTGAAAGGCTGGAGGATGTGGTTTGAAGGAAATGCCTGCGCACGGCATTGGCATTACTTAGGGCCAGCATGCCCCGGCTTGCTGCTGGGGGCGGGTGGGGTGGGGTGGGAGGGGGCGGGGAGAGGAGGGTGCCCGCCCGCAGAGCGAGCTCTCCCTGCGCTCAGAGGCGCCAGCGCACAGAGCCGCAGCACCTGGCAACGCCGGGCCCGGCCCGCCAACTCCAGCGAATCGGGGTAGCATCTCCTCCCCGCTCTCCCCCAAGTGGGGTGCTGGGAAAGGCCGGCAGGAGAAGGAGTGGAAGTTGTCTATCCCTAATGTGTCCGTTGCCTTTTTTCCCAATCAGCCTTACTCAGAGATAATTCACAATACCATACAATCCACCCATTCAGAATGAACAAGCCAATGGCTGCTAGTATATTCAGAGTTGTACGACCATCACCATAATCAATTTTGGAACATTTCCATTACCCCAAAAAGACACCCTGTACCTCTTAGCCATTATCTCCCAACCCCCACCCCGCCCCGCCCTAGCTGACACCACCAATCCCCTTTCTGTCTCTGTGGATTTGCACATCCTGCACATTTCATGTAAATGGAATCATAAAATACGTGGCCTTTTGGGTCTGGCTTCTTTCACTTAGCATCAAGTTTTCCAGATTCATCCACATTGTAGCATGTGTCAGTAGTTCATTCCTTTTTTTTGCTAAATAATATTCCATTGATAAATAAAACCACACTTTATCAGTTACTCAGCTGATGGACGTTCAGGTTGTTTCCACGCAGCTGTTATGAATGCTATGAACACTTGGGGACAAGTTTGTGCGTCGCCCTACGTTTTCATTTCTCCTGGATATAAACCAGGGTGGAGTTGCCGGCTCCTACAGTAACTCTATGTTTACCCTTTTGAGGAGCTGCCAGGCGGCTTTACATCCCCACCAGCAGAGTATGAGGATTTCAATTTCTCCATGTCCTCCCAACACTTGTTATCTCTTTTTGATTACACTGGTACTGGTGGGATGAAGTGGTATCTCACTGTGGCTTTGATTTACATTTCCCGGTGGCTTGTGACTTTGAGCATCTTTTTACCTCATTAGCTTCCTTTTTGTTGTTGACCCACTTTTCCTTTCTTTCTTAAAGATTCACAATTATTTATTTATCCCCCTCCCCAATGTTTTGCACTCACTCTCTGCTCTCTGTGTCCATTTGCTGTGTGCTCTGTGTCTGCTCGTCTTTCTTTAGGAGGCACCGGGAACCGAACCCAGGACCTCCCATATGGGAGAGAGGCGCTCAATCACCTGAGCCACCTCAGCTCCCTGCTTTGTTGTGTCTCTCATTGTCTTTCCTCTTTTGTTGCATCACCTTGTTGCGTCAGCTCACTGTGCCTGCCCACCGTGCCAGCTCGACTTCTCCAGGAGGCGCCAGAAACCGAGCCCGGGACCTTCCACGTGGTAGGCGGAAGCCCAATTGCTTGAGCCACATCCGCTCCCCAGACCCAGCATCTCTTCAGATGCTGACTGCGTCAGACAGCTTGCTGTGCAGCCTGTCAGTAGTGCCTTCTCCGTTCTTGGGACTATTGAGATTACAATAGTAATCTTCTTCAGAAGAGCCACTCAGCGGATCCTGCCCAGGTCGCCTCACAGCAAAGCTACTCTTTCCAGCAGCCCTTAGCTAGGGAAGCAGCAGGCCAAGACCAGCTCACCCGGCCTCCAGGCCTGCTTCTGCCGCCTCTCAGCTGGGTGGCTTCAGGAAAGTCATGTCCTTTCTGTGCCTCAACTTACTCTTATAAAGAATAGAAACAGTATTAGTATCCCTTGCTGAGGACTGTTGCAGGGATTGGTACATAAATTATATATGCATAGCAATAATTATCTATCACCTATCTATCTCATCTATCTTCTATCTATCATCTATCTACCTATATTATCTATCATCTAGCTATCTACCTATCATCTATTTAATCTATCATCTATCTATATCTATCATTTATTTATCTGTCTAATCATCTATCTTCAATCACTCTATCTAATCATCTATCTATCTTCTATCTATCTATCTATCTATCTATCTATCTATCTATCTATCTATCTATCTATCTATCATGTCTATATCTATAGCAATAAGAAAGTTCCTTGGCCCATAGCAAGACCTCAGTACTTGCAGGATTCTATTGCTAATAGAATCCAATAGTTTGGTATTGTTTATGAATTTCAAAAATAGATATTAGATTATGTTTGTAAACTGGTTTGTACCTGGGAGTGATTAAATTATGATTAGGGCTTTGATTGGGCCACGTCAGTAGGATGACCCCTTGGTGGGTGGGGACTCACAGAGAAAACTACACAGCAAAGAAGAGAGTTGGAGTTTTTTTTTTTGATGTTGTTTTGTTTTAAAAGATTATTTATTTATTTACTTTTATCTCAGCGGAACCTTCCTGACGACACAGGGTTTCCACTGACGAGGTGAAGCATGAAAACCAACATGTCTTTTATAGGAAATATTTTAATGTCTATAAAGTTATTTGCCTTGGCAATCATTTATTATTTACAATATATGATTGATACCAACAACTGAGGTAAAAATATACATGAGGTATATATATTAAAATGAAATATCATATTTTATTTCCATTGGCAAGATAACAATGAATAAAATACTGTGGTATTTGACAAACAAGCTGGATGCATCTTTTCCCTCTTTTTTTCCTAAAGATGCCCTGCGCTGTTATGCAGCAGGGATGTGGCTAGAATATGCATAAATAGTCAGGTAAATCTGAAGGAAGGGGAGTCAGCACTGCGGTCAGATTTGCTTCTCTTGTTTTGCGTCTCCTCCAGGTCTTTGTTAGAGGCAGTCTGGGAACAGCAGTAGGAACCCCTGAGGCTTGTTAGAAATGCAGGTTCATAGGCCCACTTGAGACCAAAAGAATCAAACTCTGCATTTTAACCAGGCCCCCAGGTGGTTCCTGTGCGCTTTTTTGTTTTTTTTTAGGAAGCGGGGATTGAACCCGGGACCTCGCACACGCGAAGCAGGTGCTCAACCACTGAGCCGCACCCGCTCCCCTCTTGTGCACTCTAAGTTGGAGACAATGCCACTGGTCCTGCTGGTGGCTGCCGGATTTTCCAGACCCGCAGGGCCAGGGTTTATCTCTATCAAATGTCACGAACAATCTTCTCTGTGCACGTTAAAGCAATACAGCGGATGCGGTTAAATCTAAGAAGTGAATTTGTTCGCTTTCAGAGCCTGGTCCGAATGGTAAATTTTGGGGTTGCCATCCCCTTCTCAGGTTAGGCACGGAAATGAAAAACTCCTAGAGCATATCATTCAAGCAGTATGGTTTTCCTTGCCCCATACTGAACTCATATAAAGCACTTTTATTCCTCTCAACTCAATAATTGCACATTGCTGATAAGAGCAAGCATTACATAAATGCATACAATACAAGAAACAATAGAATACCCTCATTTCAGGTTTTCTTTTCTCCAAGAAAAGAAACTGCTAAACCATGATATGAGCCTCTGTCGTGGGCTACCAAAGAAAACCAAACACAATAATTTAGCTTTCTCTCTACAGTTGTTCAATCATAATAAAATAAAAGCACTCCACTCCATCGGCAGTTGGTGAAAGAGGGTCAGTTTGCTTTGTCTATACAATAATAAATAAGATTGGGTCAAAGGCACAGATAGCTTGAGCTGGTTAATGAAGAACATGGAATTAATAGACTTGTTTATTTTTTCTAAAACTAATTAAAGAACATAGTTTTGGTCTTTCGTTACTTAAAAACCCTGTCTCAGATGACAAAACTTTAATGACATATTTTCAAAGCATCATAAGTAGCATATGAATTCCCTGAAGCTGTAATGGCCCATTTCTCCCGACTGACCATCATCTCCCTGAATTCAGTGCAACACAGTGGTAAGAAAACACCAATTAACTGCAACCAAACAGGTTGCTGGTCGACAGGCTGACATTGACGAATATCACAAAACCCGTCTATGAACACTCAGGAAACAGAGGCGGGATGTGAAGCCAGCAGACTCAGCCCTGATCTGGGCTCATCTCAGGGCAACTGCGTCAGCGGCAGGTTGTAAGCTCGCCGCAAGTCTGGTAATGACTTCTGCCCACTGCTTTGCTTTAAGAGAAGCAAATTTACCCTTTGCCTCCCTCTACCCAACAGTCCTCTCTCGGTCGATGAATAACGTGGACAAGCTGTCAACACACAGGACCCTTTAAAGCTCCTCTCCCTTGGTTAGCAAGGCTTTGGTTAGATATCACGGTGGACCGGACAGGCCGTCCGCCTTCACACCGTGGTGTCTGCAGAGCAGTGGGCACGTGAGGCCCAGGACTGCTGTGCGGGCACGGCTCACCGAGTCAGACGTGTTCTTTTCCAAAACACTCCACTACATATAAAGTCGCTATTTTCCCAGATATACGGTGAAGCCAGAGACATACACACATCTGTACATATGCTGCACATACATTTATTTACAGCTAAGAATATGCTTCTCAGAAGCCTTTAAATAGCAAATTCAGCAATGCACAAGGAATAACCCATTTAATTTTGAGTGACATAGATAAATGTTCTGGATTTTAAAAATATTACATTAGCAGGGATGCAGCCATCTCCAGGAAGGCTGGGAAAAGTTCTCGGAAGTTCTTGCATCTTCAGCGTTCTGCGTTCCGTCCTTCGTGTGCCGCCGTTTTCGGCATTAACCACACGGCTGTGCCTCTCGCTTTGCTTGCACACGCTCGCGCCCTCTCACAAGTTCCACTTCAGCTTCCCCTTCCCTGAGCTCGGTGTCGGCACTTAGGGGAGACTCAGATTTTAGTTTCTGGGCCCTCTGCAGCGAGGGGCTGGAAGGAGTCTCTAATCCGGGCGACTTCCGCCGCACACAGGTGTCCAAAGCCCTTTGTGTACCACTCGGGGGAGTGGCCTCTGCGGGGAGAAAAGTCAGAAAGGAAGTGGGAGGGCTTTCCCCACGTTAGAGCACTGTGTCCCTAAACGCCTTAGCGATCTGGACAGCTTGGCATGCCCCCGTGAGTGTCTGAGCACCTCTTCCCGCCATCGGGCACCCGGAAAAGTTCCCTGGCTCTCAAGGACTGTTTATCTTTTCAGCACGCATCGTGCGCTTTAAAACGATGCCAACTCCTCAGGGTAAAAGAAGGAGGATGCAGACCGCATCTACGATTTATGGAGAAATATCAGTTAATATCCAGCCAGGCCAAGCGCTTGGGAAAGCATTGGATCTAAGTTAGTTTCTTCCCCAAGGAGGGGAACCGGAAGCAGCAGCCAAAGAGGATGGGCAGCAAAGAAGCCGAGAGAAGGGACCTCACTCCCATGGGCACCGGCTGTGCGCAGCACGCTGCTAATGCTTGCGTTTGTTCCATGCACGAACTGGAGAAACGTAAGGGGGCAGAAGGAGCCTAGAGAAGAGCACGAGGCCAGCAGCGAGGCATGCCGGAAGTCTGGGAAAGACGGCGAAGGAGACGGGCGACGCATGCATGGACAATCAGCTACGGGAGAAGATCAAGGCGGCGCAGGAAAGAGTACCGCGAAGTGAGGAATCAGGAGTGAGACGAAGGCTGTGGAGGGGGCCCTGAGCTGGGGACTCACACCCCCGTGCCCCCAGCCCGGGCGTTGGCACTTACTTCAGGTCGACCCTGCAGACATGGGTCAGCCTCGACTTGCCGGAGCCGCACGGCTCTATCAGGTGCTGGGACTCCATGACGACGGCCCGCACGCCGCCCAGCAGCAGGGCGTCCGCGTGCTCCACGGAGATGGACACCAGGCTACACGTGCCTCTGGGCAGGTCGGTCTTCCAGGTCCTGGGGAAAACAACGCACACAGGGCAGTTAGGGCTCAGCAGCACTGTGGTCGGGGCAGTGACACAGCTGTGCAGTCACACCAGGAGGAAGACTTCCTGGAGGAGGCGCTGCTGGACTCGAGGCTTAGAGGGTAAACAAACTGGTAATGTTCAGCTGGAAGAAAACAAAACAGATGGGGCCCAGCAAACTGTCTTTAAATATTGAAGTGGCCAGAGTGGGAAAAGGCGTAAATCCAGTGTCCCTGATGCCAGAAGGCAGAGCCAGGAAGGCACACTTACAATGTGCACCATACAAAAACGGAATGGGCTGCCTCCTAAGGCAGTGAGTTCCCTGCTCCTGGGGCTATTCAAGCACAGCTGCGGCTACCACTTGGAAAACGTGGTGGAGGGGAGTCAGGCTTCTCGAGAGAACCTGTGTAACAGCCTCTACTAAGCCCCTCTACCCCAGATTCAGGTTTTATGACTTTAACTACAGTTACTTGCTCCATGAATCCTATTTCCTCGCTTAGCCATCTCACCTGTAATTTCACCTGTCTGCCTAGCCTACATGCCTGGGCACTTGGAATAAAGCAAGCCTTACACAAACGCTGAGCAATTCTCCACGACCATCTGTGGGAAGCAATAAAGACCGAAAGACGCAAAGGGTTTGGGGGTAAAATGGGAAATCTTCATAGTTATCGCTGGCGGCTCCTAGAGGAGGGTATGAGGGGGAATCCGCATGGTAGTCCCGGAAGCAGACCAGCTGCAGGGGGCTGGCTCGGCCAGGGGGACGCCCTGAGAGCAGGCAGCGCCCGAGTCCTGGAATCTCCTCGCCACGCTGGCCACTTACTGTCTTCTTTTTAAATTTATTTTTTATTAGGGAAGCTGTAGGTTTACAGAAAAATCATGCCGGAAGTACAGAGTTTCCTTATGCACCCCCTGTTATCAATACCACGCATCAGGGTGGCTCACTTTTTTCAGCTGATGGAAGAGGGCTCCTGTACGAGTTTCAGGGAGGTTAATGCTAGCTGGAGGACAGCTGGAGGGCAGTGGAGGGACGGGAGAGCAGGGATTTTGGCAGTAGATGGGGATTGCGGTTGTCAGTATAAATCCAGGAATGCTCTACTACAGGGTTTTAGGAATGTGGTGATACATGGGAAAAACATAGCTAATGTAATTCATGGACTAGAGTTAACAACAACATTGTAACGTTTTTGTAGCAAAAGCAAGTTGCTACTGTATTAATGGTAAAGGTAAAAAAAAAGAATATGGAATTTGGTTCTGTGAAATGTGAGTATGATTAAGCATTTTTTTCTCTTCTTTTTTTTTCATTAATAAGGAGACCTTAACTCTCTCCTTTAACTAATCTGTGTTCTTCTGTGTATCTTTCTGAACACTGGGGGAACAACTGAGTCAGCAGGTGGAATTAGATGAGTTACAAGTGCCTGGAAAGAACTTTTTAGGAGTAATGCTTCCGTTTCTTGTTGAGGTGTGTGATATTTTTTATTTTTTTGAATTTGAAATAAAGTTATTTTAAAAAAGGGTATATTACAGTTGTGCAATTAGCTGTCTCCTTGTAGCATTATAAACACGAGCGAGCCCCGGCGGCAGGAGTCAGGGCTGACACGTCATGCACGCGCTGGCATGCCGAGCTCTTCCCCCAGTGCCGCGTCAAACAGCGAGGCAGGGAGTCGCTGCCCTGGCCACTACATTTAAAATTTCACCCCTTAATAACCCATCCCTTTTGCTCTTTGTGTTTTTACTCTTTCTCCCAATAAAATACAAGCCCGAGAGAGCAAGGATTTGGGTCTGTTGTGCCACGGAGGCTCCCCAGGGCCTAGAACTGCGTCTGGTAGAAAGCAGGTTCCTGAAAAGTCTTTGCTGAGCGACTACGAAAGAGCAGCCTGGTGGGACGGGGGTGGGTGGGAGAGCACAGGCCGTGCGTGGACACTGGCCCTCGGCCTCCTCCCGTCTGCCATCAAAACAGATCTCACAGGGAAGTTTAAAAATACCCCTTTGGGAATTTCCCTAGCGACTTCCACGCTGCTCATCTGCGAGAAGAGAGGCTGCCACTGGTTATGAATGAAATAGGACCTGCTGGACTAGCTGCATGTTCCTCCGTTTATCCCCCTGCCCCCATCCGGCCTCAGCAGCCCTCTCTGCTGTGGGAACTTCCCATCCTTGGTTTAGCAGCCACCCCAAGCCCAGACAGCGGGCACCAGGCGCCAGCCTGCAAGCAGCCGGCAGTGCCGTTTCGGGGGGGGGCATGGTCAGGTCCGTACTGTGTGCTCGGACCGTCGGGGCTGTGCAGGCTCCGTCCACGACGGCCAGGTGTCAGCGTGTGCCCTTACGCAATCTCGAAGTCACGCACGCTCCACTCCTGGGAGTTACGCAGACGCAGGGCTTGCTGTCTGGGAGGAGAGGGCAGAGCCGGGGAGACCTGCCCGTCAGGCTCCATTTGCATGATCTGGCAGGAAGTGCAACTGGACAGGCAGCTGCGATTCTCGGGCCTCTGTTCTGAGGAAATGAACGGCATTTATGGCCAAATAAAACGCACGCTCTGTGAGGAGTGGGGCCTTATGAAAGCCAGGGCAGAGCTGTAAATCGGGTAAAAGCAGCAGGAATCGGGCAAAACTAGAGCAGGGCCCTGCTTCACCGAGGGAACTAAGAGTGGCTGAGGGCGCTAGTGGAGCCTGACTCAGGTGGAAGAACCCTGCGAGGCGCCGGTCCTGCGGCTCCCACGGCCCCAGGGGCTGGCTTACCTGAGCACCACGAAGTCCCTGGACGGATGGGGAGCCATGCTGTCCAGCACGTACTGGTAGATTTCCGTTTGCTTGTCCAGCGTCTCCACGACCTTCCACTGCACGAAGTCCTCATCCCAAAGGTGGCGCTCCCTCAGCACTCGGTTCAGGACCACCGAGGGCGGCGCCTCCACCTCCACGGACGCCTTCCACAGCTTCAGCGGGTTCCCATCACCCACCTGCAGGCAGACACCCACAGAGCTGCAGAGGACGGCCGGCTCCACCCAGACCCACCACCCTTCTCTGGGCACCAGGAATCACCATCGGTTACAGAGCACGCATCGGTGGTTCCACCTGCCTCGGGCTGAACCATCTAAACTTTCACCCTCAATTCCAAGTTGGTGATGATGGTGCTGGTGAACAAAGCAGCCAGCCCCCCACCCAGGCACTGCTCCAGCCCTCCTCCGAGCGTGAGCCTGCCAGGAGGTGTGCTTTACACACGAGGACGCAGGGCAGGGAGGCTGCCCCCGGGTGATCTGCAGGGAGGTGGCGCCAAGTCTCGAGACTGGGCCTCTGGACCCGACACACGCCTTCACGTCCTGTGTGCCCAGAGCAGCCCCTTGAAAAGCAAAAGCAGGTCCCCGGGTGTTAGACGCGGCTTTGTTGGGGTGATTCTGTGCAGCCCCCGAGATTACCTTCTTGAAAGCAAGCTCTGTGCTGTGTGTGCTGGAACAAGCCACCCATCCCTTGAACTTCTCCTTGGCCTCCTTCTGGAGGCCCTGCACCAGCTGTCCCAGGTACGCGTGGAAGGAGGCCCCGCTCCCCTCCAGCTGCTTTCCCAGGTCTTCCAGGGTTGGAGAATGGACTCCGGCCTCCGCGTATGCGTTGCGTGACTGCGCCAGCATCTCATGCGGGACCTGAGCCGACCAAGAGACGCACAAAAGAGCAACACGTTCAGCTAAAGACACGCGGTTGAGAGTTAGAGAAGCAAAGTCATTGCACTGATGCTCAACCAGCACCTGGCCGAGAGCCACAGGGCAAGAGGGGGGCTGCCCAGGACGCCTGCCGCGGCTGCGAGGGTCTTCCTCCAGGGAACGCAGGCATCCTGACGCCATGCCTGTTACCACTGACAAAGCAGCGGCTTCCCACTCGCCCTCTCCCTCTGCTTTTTATTTTACTTGAATTTTTATTCAGTTTGGCAAAACGTGGGCTCAGAAACCATTACCAACCGTGACTAGAGTCAAAGCAAACAGACTTGCTAAGTGAAGCACTGAGTGTGATTTGGAAATAGCGTCACCTTTTGCACACTCTTCCCCATTCACAGATTCCAACTCCACCACAAAAAGCACGCAGGCTCTCGTTCACTCACTTCTTTTTCCTATCTGTGGCTGTATTTGTATGCCGTTGTTGATTCTTACTAACAAAGATTGCACATCACGTGCACACACACACACACACACACACACACACACACACACAAGCTGGACCTACTCAAGTCCTGATGTGAGACAGAATATGACGCAATCGGCAGAGTGGCCTCGACCGGGGAACTGGAGGTGATGGAACGTTTTCACGAAAACCATCAACCCAGTCACCCCAGGTGTGTCAACTGTCAGAGCCTCAATTACACGGTGAGGGCCCCCCGTTCCTCGGGGGCAAAGCCCAGGGCCACAGACAGCGCCATTACCCTATGAAATCGGGAACAAACAAAATCCACCATGAAGGCAGCAGCCACTTGAGCGCCTTGTCTGGCCCCAGGGGGAGGCGGGAGCCTCGCTCACCTCAAACAGCTTGTCGCACTCCACGATCATGTGGGCCAGCCCCTGGGCCGCGGCCAGGTTCTCGTTGAGGTCCTTCTGATCTGGCTTCCCGGTGGCATATTTCTTCTGGATGACTCTGCAATCGGACGTGAGCGTCACAAGCGGATGCAAAACCACGTACCTTTTCACAGCACAGAGCTCATCCCTTCCGATTTCTGCTCATTCCCAGATGCTCTCCAGACCCCAGACCTTCTCGCTTCCAAACAAAAACTGACCACACACCTTAGCTATGCCGAGGCAGCCCTGGCGCCTGACAGCTCATACTTAAAACCTTGCAAAAATACAAGCCACGAATAACTGCAGGGGAGAAATTAATCTATTTTTCCAAAGTTTGAAACCACTTAACTGCGAGCTACTGTGCTTTGGTCTCAAATATAACCTTTTGTATGAAGGATTATAAAACATGACTTTTTCTCCATTTTTCTCATTCCCACTCACACAAACAAGATCAAACAAAGCTCCTCGGGCGCCCTGGACGACGCTGGATGGTCTTGAATGCTACTTCGATAGTTCTGTGTATCTGAGCTACACGAAGCAGGTTTACTCAAGACACTTTCTGATTATAAAGTGAGCGCTGACAAATCCGCAAGCTGAAACCCAGCCTGCTTTGTGAGACGAGCCCTGGGGATGCCTGGGCTGGCGTCAGCGCTGCGGGGAAAGGCTCACCTTGGGGAGCTTTCTTTCTTCACTAAGTTAAGGTGGAAGAGGGAGGGGGCCAGGCACACGGCCAGGTTCATGGGCGTCATCTGGTTCTCCGCCACGGCGTGGACCACGTCGTTCAGGAAGCACAGCAGCGTCTGGAGGACCTCCCGGTTCTCGTCGGCCAGCAGGAGGACGGCGGCCTGCGTGGCCGGGAGCTGCTGCTCCTTCGGGACATCTGAGGAGTGGAGCCAATCATTAGAGGAAGGGCTGCAGAGTGGGGGTGGCAGGCGGGCGGGCGCCCTGACACGTGGACGGCACAGCGACAGTGGCTCACGACAGCCAGGACAACCACGGCGGCTGAAGCCGAGAACCGGGGCACCCTGCACCGGGGAGGCTCGCAGCTCTCCAGGAGGCAGCAGTCAGTCATGGCCTCAGGCCCCATGGCTAGCGAGAGGCCAGGCTGGCATCAGGCCCCGAAGGCGCGGCTTCAACTGCCAGGCAGCGTCAGCCAGCAGGGGCCAGACCCCTGGCCTTCCACGTTCTGCGAGTCATCAGGTGGGCTCGTGTGTTTTGCAGCCAGCGCCTCCACCCCATTTTCTGTCTGGCTGACGCTGGCCATGGCCCTGGGGCGCCGGCTGCCCTCTTGCCATCCCTGTGCCAGGCAGGCCTTGCAGCACCTCGGCAAAAAGCCCAGGGCTAGGGGCATGTGGGGAGACCGCGGCGCCAGAGGGCAGCAGCCTGGCCTCCCTCACCCCATTGGAGTGGCCAGGCCGTGGCCTCAGTGCGGCTCTGCTACCCAGGAGCAGGGGCTGGAGCTGGCTGGCCTCGGACCCAGAGGACAAACAAGGACCAGTCCCACCAGGCCCAGCCTAACGCACCTTCCTCTTTCCTAAGTGCACCCAGGGCTCGTGTGTGGAGACCCCCCGACTGATCCGATGCCACCTGCTGTCATCCTGGGGGTTAAGGGTGGAGGTTGTGCTTGGGGAGGCACGGCCAGGCCCCCCAAGGTTATGGTGAAAGAAGGGCTCCTTTCAGTCCCACACCCTCCAGGGTGGTCCTTGGGGTGGGGGTGGGACGGGGGCTGGTCAGGCAGGCTTAAAGGGTAATTGGTCCCCCATCTGTGGAGTGAACGGAACCACTTCAAATAGGTGCTGTGCTCACTGAGTGCCCTCGGCTCCGAGCCACTGCACGGCCAGGAGCTCGCCCAGTCGGGCGTCTGTCCACAAAAGGGCTGGGGAGTGGGCTCGGACACACTCGAGGTGGAGGAAAGCATTAGAGCTCCCAGTTTTGTTTCTGTTTTTTCTCTCAGGCTTTAAAAATACTGATTTAGTGTGTTTTGTCATGTCCTTAGCGTAGGACATGTGTATTATTAAAAATAACTAAATACACAGGCTCAGGTATGTTTTACTGGTAAGGGTGCATGGTAAAGAAAACCTGGGGCCTGCAGTCCTGGAGGGCTCTGTCTTCATGCAGGAAGGTCTCCCGTCCCGGGGGTGGGTGCACTCCTGACCCCCACTGGCCACAAATCCAA
The DNA here is from genome assembly GCA_029593785.1 of Cabassous unicinctus. Lineage (NCBI taxonomy): Eukaryota > Metazoa > Chordata > Mammalia > Cingulata > Chlamyphoridae > Cabassous > Cabassous unicinctus. The sequence continues at coordinate 3,677 of JAQZBX010064445.1, read as the reverse complement.
GCTTCTGGAGAAGCCTGAACCTGTGCTTCGCATTGAGCTCGTCCCTGCCCCTGCCATGTTCTCTGCCTACTGGGTTAGAGGAGAAGAGCCTTTTGTTCAAGTTACGCCGAGGCAGAACCAGAGACGGCGATTTCAAGCTTGACCATGAGCTGCTGTGGGCAGGGCGTTAGCGTGTCTATGTTGCCGAACTTTAGGTTCCCAAACTTCTCTTCCGTGCCGCATGTTCTGCAGAGCCGTCTGTCGCCTCTACGTGCTGTCTCAACGTCCTTTCTACTCACTCATTTCTTTATCCCTCAGAAAATACCTTCTGCCTGCCCTCTTCTGCTTTTGAAGGCCACCTCTCCACCTCTAAATCCAGCTTTCGTTGTGAATGCTCTTCCACCTTTCTGTTATACTGGAAGCTCCCGGGCTCCCGTCCCCCTTCTTGGACCCGGAACACTATTTGGATCTGCATTTCTAGGAGCTGGTTCTCCATGGCCGTGGGGGCGACTGATCAGCACCTCAAGATCAATGCCCAGCCACTCCCCTCCTCTCCTCCCTGCCCCCAAGCCAGCCCCCTTTTCCACTTTCCACATTCTCCCCATCATCAGGCTTTTAAACCTGACCCCCATCCTCCTCCCTTCCACAGATCAGTAGCTTTCAAATAGCTTCATTGCCCACCCAGCGTGCTATTCGAATCCATCCTTTCCCGAATGCCTAGCCACCCTGGAGGCCTGGGGAGGGAAATGCCTCCTCTGCCCCAGAAGCAGTTTGAGAACTTGATTCCAGAGTTCACCCACGGGACTCACGGCTGGAAGTTGGCTGCAGGTGGTCCAGAACCTCCACCAGCGGTACCACCGTGCAGCCCTCCACTCCCGCCCAGGCCTGCGCCTCTTGCACACCACTTCCAGGTGCCCAGCACCTGTCCTCCGCTCCTTCCTTTGTCCAGCAACGGGCTGCTCTCAGGGAAGACAGGCCCACCCCCAGCCCCGGGACATGGCCCGTGCTGGTCTATGCCAAAAGCAGAGACCCCTCCTCCTTCTCGTCATCAGCACAGGAAGAGCTTGCAAGCTGTGTCTGGCCAACGGGACCAAGAAAAGCGCTAGGAGCACCTGTGAGGCTTTTCACTCCAGTAAAAAGAGACAGATCTCCCAGGAGGAGCCCTTCAGCCCTCTTCTCGCCTTCACTGGTGATTTTGTGCAGATGAGCTAATTGTAAGTTGTGGCAATCATGCCAGCTCCAGCCTTTTCAGCACTGAGCTACTGAATTAACCAACTCTGGAATTATTTACTTCCAATTTCTTGCTATGTTAAAGGGTCCTTTTGGCTTATTTAAACCCCCATGGTTTGAGTTCTGGGTCTATCTTTACAGCTGAAAGCACCCTAGTTGGTAAGCTCCTCAGCAGCACCCGGGGGCTCCCCAGTGTGTAATAAATCAAGAACACACTCCTGACCCTAATAAGCCCATGCCCTTCCTTGGCACAGCCCCGGTCTAATTCTCCAGGGGACTCTGTGTTGCGCTGTACATTAACTAGGCATGCATACAAACCAGTGCCCTGCAATTTCCTGACACATGCCTGTGCTGCTAGCTTCACCCAGAACCTGCTCCTCACCCTTCTCCACCTTCAGATGCCAGAGGCGCCGTGAAGTCATTCCCCAGCTCACCTCCTGGGATTATCTGTAACCTCTGAGTGGGACTTCTCCAACCTCGCTGCATCGCGGTTGTTTACCTACACGGTGCATCTCCCGCGACCGTAGGATCTTTAGGAGCAGAGAGCGAGCCAATCCCAGCTGTATCGCTCTGGCATTCAGCACAGTGCCCTTGACATCAGCGGCACTCAGTAAATGTTTGCTCAGCCAAAACAAAGCCCTGCTTTGATTGGCTTTTTGCTCTTGAGTCTCAGAAAGGCCAAACGCATTTATTTCTTGGAAATAATCTGGCTTTAGCCTTAGACTGCTATCAATCTTAACTTGAGAAGTGATTTAAAGGTAAAGAATCACATCTGCCCATAAGAGAGGCTTAGCTGAAAAACGCGAAAATGCAGGCCGACTTCTGGTGGCGACGCACCATGCACCGCCTGCATTTGGGCTCTAGTGACATGGACCGTTAATTTAACTTAACCTAGTCACTTGGCCCAAATAATGTTTATTCAGTAGTTCACCACTTCAGCCTGTTTTACAAGTGGTACTGATTAGAATACTTCTTGAATTTGCAATATTATGGACTTCTTAAACACATTCAGTACAGAATTCTCTATGGCAGGGATCTTCTTTGAATTGGATCAGTTCCATATTAAGGTCCATTTCAGGCATATTTTGTTGAAAAAAATAAAAGAGTCCATGGGCCAAATGTTTTCTTTCTAAAGAACTGGGATTTGGGCCATCAAAAGAATTCATAATCAGTACATTACAGAAATTAGAAAAGAGTCACTTGTTCATTTCTAATATCCCCTGCACCACTATTTTTAGCAGGATATGCTTTTTAATCAATAATTATTAAATTCAATGATTATTTTAATTATAGGGGGTTTTGCTGATAATTATTGTTTTAACATCATTAAAAAACTAAAAGTGAAAATATAAATGTCATATTAAGTGTAAGCCTTGAGACGGTTTATTGACTTTTCACCAACTGAAAATAGATCACTCCATTTGTTTATTTCTAGACATTTTAATACATTTGGCTTTGGATTTCCTAAATCGCAAGGAAATTATATTTTTAGAAACTTAAATATTTTAATAAATATGTATGAAATAAATTCCATTGTGCCCCCTTTCATTTTAAGTTTACTGAAAATATTTCAAAAGGTAGCTTTCTATCTTACACAAAACTCTATTGAGAAGGAAGATTTTGATGTCAAAGAGGTATTTTCAAATGCATAAAAAATGGCCTGAAAATTTCCATGCCAAACTGTGAGCAAAGATTATTTCTGGAGAGGAAGGTAGGATTTCAACTTTTTATGCACTTCTTTATGGATTCACATGTACTTGTTCACTCTAAACAACCCATGGAAATATTATTTTAAGTGCACTAAGAGACACCGACCTGCATTACGTGAACTTACACTGATAGATATGGAGGAAGGTCTCGCTGAGCTTGTTGGTGAAGAGCGGCTCAGGAAGGTCCCGGAAGAACTGCTTCACCATGTCTGCCACATCGTAGGCTGACTGGTCTTCATAGCTGACGTTGTCAGGGAAGTTCTCGTTCATTTGACGTAAGGCTTGGATTCGAGACTTCACCCCTGACTTTCGGAAAAGACCCACCTGGAACAAGCCACAGGGATACGTTAGCCAGGCCACCTTTCCCCAGACAACGTCCTCCTAAGGCGAGCACCTTGGGTGGACGGAGAAGACCTGGAATCAGCATTGGATGGGCCGGAATCACATGCAGACTCGGAAATCGACTTGCTAGTTTAGCTACTTTGGACAAGGCCCTAGCTGAACACTGACTTCCTCTCCTATGAAACGAAGATAAAAATAGTACTCCCGGGAAACGGATGTGGCTTAACCAGTTGGGCGCCCACCTACCACACGGGAGGTCCCAGGTTCGGGTCCCGGTGCCTCCTAAAGAAGATGAGCAGATGCACGCACCCACCTCAACGAGCTAGACGCCGCACCCTGCTGCAATGAGCTACCCCGCCTCAACGAGCTAAACGCTGCACCCCGCCTCAACAAGCTAGATGCCCCACTGTGCTTCAA
>JAQZBX010064444.1:0-16502 GCA_029593785.1 Cabassous unicinctus | reverse complement strand
AGTATTTATGTCTACCCTGACTCTGGCAGTGAGATGCTGCCACTTGGCTGGCCTCTGCTGTTTGAGAATCACATTCCCATTGAAACCAGTGACTTCATCATTAGTCCTGGGACTGAGAACAGATGCTACATAACTTTTCAAAGATGCTGGCATTCTCCTTACTTATGTGTCTCTCAGTGCCTCAGTAAAGGGAGTATATTTTGGGACCTACTGAGGACTGACCGGGGGTGAGTCACCCAAGATAAATCCTCCTCAAAATGTAACAACAAAAAAAGAAAAATAATATAATTTCAAATAAATACAAGTGCTATGAAGAAATTAAAAGTGATGTGATGGGTAGATGGGGGTTGGCTGATCAGAGCTGAGACCTGAATGGAGATGAGGAGGGAGTCACATAATGAGTGGAGGGGCCAGCAAATGCAAAGGCCCTGGGGCAGGACCAAGTTTAGTGTATTAGACCAGTGGGCTGGAACATAGTGAGCAGGGCCGAGTCATGGAGGGCTTTGTAACTCAACGGAACATTTTTCTAAGAGCAGTGGGAAACCATGAAGGATTTGAAGTAGTGGCAGTGAAGGAAAAAGAGAGACCTCTGAGGGTTTCCCCTTGTGTGGCTAGGACATCTGGGGTTTGGGGGCTGGGATGGCTTTGCCTGGGCAGGGGCAGGAGTCAGTGGAGTCACGGTTTGCTTTGGACATGGTAGGTCAGAGATGCTCTTTAGGGGCCTCATGGAGTGGCCGGGGAGGCAGTGGGCGGTGGGCCTGAGGCTCTGAATGAGGTCCCAACTGGAGGTGGATGTCAGGAGCACCCAGGAGGGATTTCCAGCCTCAGGACTAGAGGAGAGCACCTGAGAGAGCAGAAAGCAAGAAGGGATGCAGGGTGTTGAATGACTTGGACTTCTCTGGGGACAGGCTAGCCCTGCTAGAGGGTTTGGACGGAAGCCGCTTTACAAGTGCTTCTTTAATAAACTCCACAGAGTGCCCAGTCCCGGCCCAGGACCAGAATATCCAAAAGCGAGCAGAGCCGAGGGTCCCCAAGCCCAGGCCGTGGCATCAACGTACAGATGCCTGGGCCCTGCCAAGACCCAGTGAAATGAAATGACGGGAGGCATCTGCGTTTTTCAAGTCCCCTGGGCGATCCTTTTGCACACGGAAGTTTGAGAACCTCTTACTTCCAGTGGCCCAGGAGTGTGTGTGAGCTCACTTTCGTTCCCTCCTGTACGCGTGTGAGAGAGAACCAGCAAGAGAGGGAGCAGTTTCCTCTTTCCCTCTCCAAGGGTGGGGCTGTTTCTAAGTTCAGGAAAGCAGGTCTGGTCTGTGAGCTTTGCTGTGCGCGAGCGTACGCATGTGTGCTGGGGGGGCGGGCACGGTGTCCCAGGAGGACAGAGTTTGCATTGATGAAAACCCTTCCCAGCCCTTTGATGCTGCCTTCCCACTGCCCTGAAGTTTAGACCAGCTCCGTCTCTGCACCCGCTCACCCACAGGCTGCCATGGTATCCGGTCCGGGCCTGCGAATGGTGCTGCTGCTCCTTCTCTCCGGGGTCCTGGCCCCAGCGGTGCTCACAGGTAAGGGGGCACAGGCCCTCGGCTCCACTGCCACCAGCTTCCCAGGGCCAAGGAGCACCGTGGGGCTGGACTCTCCAACACCCACTGAGGCAGAAGCCCCTCACCAGGGATGGGGCGGCCCTTTGGGGAGATTCTGCAAAGGGAATCCGATGTCTTGGGGAATAATGGTCAGCGACAGGGATGATGGTCTCTAAGCAGGGGGTGGCTTGGGGACAGGGCCAGGGACAGTTAGCTGTCTGGGGGACTTGGGGATTACTTCAGTACCGTAAAAATGGAAGGCTTCCAGATCTAGGGGTCAGGAGGCCGTGTAGCAGGCACACACCCCACAGAGCTGCTTATTTTTCAACTTCTTCGGGTTCTTTCCTTATGACTTTCTGAAATGCCCTTATCAGCTGGAGACCCAGAAACTGTCCCTAGCTCATGGAAAAATTCCAGAGAGGACCCACGATCCCTCAGCAAAACCATGAGCACAATGGCTAAGAGAACTGGGTCTGGGATCCGGCAAAACAGAGGGCCCGGGCAGGCTCAGGGCTGCAGGCTCCTGGGCCCTCAGTACCAGCCCCAGGCATGGGGACCCGGCGCCCGGGACAGAATGAGCCAGGCTGGCTTTGGAGCCTGAGAGGGAAGAGGTGCAGATGGGTTACGGGTGGTCTTTGCTCTCAGAGGAGAGCAATCTCCAGTGGTCATGAGCAACGAAGGGCAGCCCCACTGACTGTGTCCCAGAAGAGTTTCAGGTGCCTGCGGGAGGCCCTGGGGCTGGGAACACGGGAGGACACCCGAGATCTCTCTCTGCAGCCTGGGCTGTGGGGTCTGCGAGGTGCGAATGTGACTTGGGCAGAAGTGTGGCCTTGGGGAGAGTCTGCTGGTCCCCCAGGCACACGGACAGGGAAGAAACGTGTGATGGAGGTGGCGTTGGGCCTGCCGGCTTCTCTCAAGAAGCCTCGAGAAGCAGCTTACAAAGGCAGGCTAGCGTGGTGGCTCTGGGGCCAGCCTCCCCGTCCCCCACCCCTGCTGTTTTCAGGCCCCTCTGCGCCTTCTCACCCAGATAATTGTGATAACCATGAAGTGTCTATCTCCATCCCAGGGGACTGTGAGGCCTGAGGAAGTCAGGAAGGGCCAGGCATGTAGTAAGTGCTCAACCAATATTAGGGGAATGCACCTGAGTGCAGGGTGGTGTCGGGCAGAACTCCTCAAGCAGGCTGGGAAAGCCCCTGGCCTCCCTTTCGGTGGGGAGGTGCCAGCCGGGGGAGCTGGAGGGGCTGGTGCGGTGCCCTATGCCAGGGAGGGGGGGGCACCTTCCACTGCCTGCATCTTGGGGGCTGTGACCCTTGCAGCTCCTGAACTGGCTTTCCTGCTTCTCTCCCTGGTGGTAAAAGTGGGTGGAGGTGAAGGCACCGCCTCTGGCTGGCTCCTGCGCAGGCTCCCTGCTCCCCTGTAGCCAGCTCTCACCTGCCCAGAGGCCCCTGGAGCAGCTGGATGGATACAGCGTGGGTGGGTGGGCTTCATCCCAGGGCAGGGATGCTTTGGGACAGCCTTGGGCTGGGCCTCGCCCCACCTCTTCCCTCCATGGGTCCTACCAAGAGCAGGCAGGTCCCACGGGCAGGGGGCCAGAGAATGCCACCCCCCACCCCGGAGGCTTTGGGGTCAGCTGTCCCCGTGTTGCCTTCCTGCGTCCTGGAAGGTGGGTGTTTGCTCTCAGCTAAGCCGGCCCTGCCTAGAGGTGCTGAGCAGGTGGGCCTGGGTCCTGGAGCAGATGACAGGGGAGGCACGGCCGTGTGGACTGAGGGCCTGGCCTGCCCCCTCCCTGCCGGTGGCCTGTGGCTGCAGGTCCTGGGAGGGGGGGCGTGTGGGCCAGGTTGAGCAGGCGGGAGGCCAGAGCAGGGAAGAAAGGGCCCTTCATGGCCCTACAAAGGCCGTCTGTGAGCCCGGGCGCCTGGCCGCGGGGCCTGCGGTCAGACTGAACGTTGAACGAGCGTATTTACCGTATTTACCGAAAGGCAGGGCAGCCGGGGTGGCGAGGGAGGTGGGTGGTGGGGAGAGCTCTCTGGGTACCCCCACCCCCCGCCTGGCGCATCTGGCCATGGGCTCGGGGTCTCCCAGAGCCAAGGCACACGGGAACTTCTGTGGGGTCGCGCCCTTCCCCATCCTCATCGCTCTCCATGCCACCCGGACACTCACAGCTCCCTTCCCAGCCCAGGTTCCATCCTGAGCTCTCTGGTCCCTCTGCGAGCACTTCTTTCCCATCTCCACCCCTTCCTCCAACGGGGCCTCCTGCTGGCAAAGTCTCTTCGATTGCTTCTGCTCATGGGCTCCGGGCTAGACTTGCGGGGGCGGGGAGGATGGCTACTGCTGTTGCAGTTTGTTTTGTCTTCCTGCTACAGAGAAGCACCGATGACACTAAGACACTGCCAGGGACCTGCCCCGGCCTGCCCCGCCCTTTCCTTGGGTGGGGGCCTGCACCCAGGCTGTGGTTCTGGGTGCGTGCTGCTGAGCTTGCAGGGGCGGAGCCCTGGTCCAGCCCGGGAGGGTCTCTCACCGAGGTCCGGCACGCCAGGCACCAGGGCCGCCAGAAGCCCAGGTCAGAGGGGCCCAAGGGCGGACGTGGCGGGTGGAGGGCACAGCACCCTCCCTGCTGGAGGTGCAGGAGCCCATTCCCACCTGAGAGAGGGAAGGTGAGGTAGGAGGGGAGACCCGCTGGGCCCCCTGAAGGAGGGTGTGATGGAGCCAGGATTTGGACCCAGCTTGTCGAATTTAAAGCCAAGAGTGGAGTTCAGCCCCTCAAGCTTCAGGGACTGGAGTGGGTGCTAAAGCAGGGAGAGCCAAGGCTTCTGTGGGTGCAGCAGAGAGAAGGAGCAGGGGGAGAGGATGGGCTGCAACTCCCAACTGTCCCCACCCCACCCCCTGGACATGGCTCCGGGCCTCAGGCAAAGGTGGCCCGCCCCGGGGAGCGAGCCCCCTGCCCTCCCCTTGCACCCCTTCCCTGGGTCTGGTTCTCAGAGGCCCTCTGGCGGCCTCCCACCCAGGGGCTGGCCGTGGGAGGCGAGCTGTGGCCTGTGGCCCCAGGCCAGGGCAGGGGCTGCCAGTCTGTCTTGGGTGTGTGGTGAGCACACAGGGGTCAGCGGCTTGTCTGCTTCATCTGGGGAGACAGGCAGTCTGTGAGCCCCGACCTCGGGGCCTGCCTGCCAAGCTGCCTGGCCGGCTGGCTCTGGCCTTTCCTCTTGCCAGCCCCCAGGCGCCTGAGGCAAGCACGCCTGGGCCCCAGGGCTTTTCCTGGAGGCTGCAGACCCTCCCCAGCAGACACGGGAGGCCTGGCAGGGTCACCTCTCCTCACAGGTGGTCCCCGCAGCCGGTGGGAGGCTGGGCAGCATACAGGGCCCCACTCTGCAGTCCTGGCTGCCCTCTGGGGAGAAGCCTCGGACCTGTGACAGTGAGGCTCGCCTCCCCAGGAGGGCGCCAAGGGTCTTAGGCCCCCGAGACGCCTCCTTGCAGGGGTCCTTTCTGAAAAGAAGCACCAGCTTGGGTCAGCTCTGGGGCATTGTGACAATGGTCCCTGCCCAGCCCCGGGAGCGGCTGCGGGGCAGGGCCTGGTAAATTTTATTGTTTGAAGATTTTAAGGTTCTTGCAGGAAAAATACAATGAAGTTTGGTAGGTCTTTCAGCAGGGCTTCACCAATTACTAACTTTTTGCCATATTTGCTCTCCTCTCCGCCTTTGTCACCTATTTATCAAGTATCCATCTCTGAACCTGTCATCTCTCAGTCCATCTCTATCGTCTAAATGCTGAACCATTTGAGAAGTTGTGGTTCCCAAGCTCCTTTGCCCCTAAATACTTCCTAAGGACGAGGACGTGCTCTTAACATAGGAAGTCAACACTGACGATGCTATTACCTAAGCTGCAACTCAGTTTCCATCAATCGACCCCAACACGCGTGGCCTCTAACCTGGAACGGTCCCTCAGCCTTTCCTCGTCTCTCACAGCCTGGACAGTTTTGAAGAGTCCAGTTATTTTAGGACCGCCCCTGAATCTGGGTTTGGCTGATGCTTGCTCAGTGTGCCGCAGGCAAATCCCAGCAGCACGTCGGGGTCCTCTGAGGGCAGCCCCCCTTCGGGAGGCTGGACTTGGAAAGAGGGTGCGCCGGGCCTGTCTCTACAGCACTGTCCGTGGGGCGTGCCCAGAGTCGCTCCCAGGAATGGAGCCAGCAGGGACAAGGTGGCCCTGCCGGCCCAAGTTATCAGCTGCATCACTTGCCCTGGAGGTTTCTCGGGAAGCACAACTCGTCACTACGCTGTCCAGGGGCTTCTGATCCCACACCTCTACTGCCCTGACCCACCTTAGCTTACCCTGAGCCGGGGCTTTCTGCTCCCGACAGGGCTAGCTGGGAGGAGCCTGTCAGGGACCTGCTTGGGTGCAGACGGTCGGGGGGACTGGAGCGGCTGAGCCTGCCACCAGCTGGTCTGGGACTTCACTGGGCCTTGGGGCCTTCTGTCTCCTTGCAGGGTTTGGGGTGGTGCCGTGGGACTCCTCAGGCCAGGCTTCTTGGGGCGGGTGTGGGGTGGGGGGCCATGAGGTGGGAGTTGGGGATGGGGATTAGTGTGGGGACCTGAGAATGTCTGCTTCCTGCTCTCTGGGCCCCCAGGGTACCCCAAACCCCACTAATCCTGAACCTCAAGAGGGCTCCTAGGGCTGCCCAGGAACAGAAGTGTTGACTGAGCCTGGCTCTGCCTGGCTCCTCCCACCCTTTCCTGGGCCTTCCTTTCTGGACCAGGCACCGTTGCCCACCACCATTGCCCTCTCCTCTCTGGAGGCAGGTTTCTACACAAATCAGCAATATCTGACCAGTTTCACATTTGAGAGAAGCCTCAAATGCATGGGGGCATTCGGGTGCTGGACCAGGGCCCCCGGACCTGCGGGTGGGCCGAGCCTCCCTCTCCACCTCCCGCAGCGGGGCATCCCGGGGGTGGGGGCAGGTGGCAGGGACCTGGTTGGTATCGCCTTACCCAGGCCTGCACACCCCTCAGTTCCGATGGGGGAACCTGGGTGCGGGTGCGTCTGCTTCCAGCCCAGGGTTCTAGGCTTTTCTAGGAATCGGTTCCTTTACTACCTTCCCGCCGCCCCCTCCTCCTCCCCCTCTCAATCTGCCGTTGAGTTAGGGGCCCTGGGCCACACTGGTCTCTGTCTCCGTGGTCTCATCCGCGAAAAGGGACGCAGTGGGGAGCCCCAAGCAACCCGCACACAGCGTCCTGCCCCGGCGGGCTTATCGCAAGGAGGGGGCGGTGCGGGGTGCGGGGCGACAGCGGCCCTGGTGCGTCCGGCCGCGGGGCCCCACCGCCGGTCCTTGCCTTGCAGCCGAGGGCCCGCAGGAGCCCGCGCCCACGCTGTGGAACGAGCCCGCCGAGCTGCCGTCGGGAGAAGGCCCCGTGGAAGGCACCAGCCCCGCGCGGGAGCCCGCGGCCACCGGCCCCTCGGCCCCCACCGCCGCGCCCGGCCCGGAGGACAGCACGGCCGGGGAGCGGCTGGACCAGGGCGGCGGTACGCGGGTGGGGGTGCGGGATGGAGGGGGAGCGGGGAGGGGGGACGTGCCGGGGGGCGGCCGGGGCGGGGGGGGCGCGGGGGCGCAGCGCGGTGACGCGGTCCCGTCCTCCCCAGGCTCCTTGGGGCCCGGCGCCATCGCCGCCATCGTGATCGCCGCCCTGCTGGCCACCTGCGTGGTGCTGGCGCTCGTGGTCGTCGCGCTGAGGAAGTTTTCCGCCTCCTGAAGCCAATAAAGGGGCCGCGCGCCGGCCGCGGCGCGACTCGGCTGCACTGTCGGTGGGCTGCGGTGTCGGCGACTGGGTGCGAGAACGCGTGCACCGGGCTGTGCGGGAGCGCGCGTGCGGGGCCGGGCGCGCGTGCGGGGGCTCGCCGGGGGAGGGCGAGTCGGGGAGGGCGCGGGGGCAGGGGCGCGCGTGCCGGGTAGGCTGCGGGAGCAGGGACGCGTGCGGGCCCGCGCTCTTGCGGGGAAGAGGAGTCCAGCTCGCACCCGGAACTGGCGAGGCCTGGAGCGTGAGGTTCCCGCGGGGCCCCCCGCAGCCCCGCGGCCTTCTCTGCCCGTGTCCCCGCCCCTGGCTCTGTTCTCCGCTCCCGCACGCCCCCCAGCGGCGCCAGCCCCCACCCAGCCTGGAGCCCTGGTCCCCCCGCGTGGCCAGGCAGGGGTGGGAGGACGGGGGGACCGGGAAGCCGGGGGCCTGGGGTGATGGCGTCCGGGCCCCTAACGGAAGGCCAGGTTCTTTTGGGAGGCGTAGGGGCGGCCAGAACCCAGGGCCCCGGGGACCCCTCTATCCTGGGAAGGCCCAGGAGCGGGACGCGGGTGCCGAGGCCAAGTCCCAGCGCTGCCCGACCCGGTCCCCCTCGCCCCGGTCAGGCTGGAGTCGAGCTGCATTTAACGGGCTTTGAGGGGCCCCGAGCCGCGCCTCGGCCAGAGGGCAGCCCCCCCCGCCCCCCGCGGATGGCTCCGGTTTGTTTACGGGAAAACAAACAAAAACAGAAAAAACAGAAACAAAACAAAACGGAAAAAGCAACGGCTTTTCATGGTCGGCCCCTCGGGTTCAACGGAACTGGCCCAGGCTGCACAGGCCGCCCCCCGCCCAGCCCCCAAAGTTGCTTTACCCTTTCCCATGTTCTCCGGCGTCCACACGTCCCAGAAGTCCTTACTTTGATAATTAGAAAAAAAGGAGAGATTAAAAACAGTGGGCTGACCTGCTCTGCCTGAAGAAACCAGAATTCTGCCCGCTTTTCTGGGTGAAGATGAAGGTCTGGAAGAGGGGCTCTCTGCACCGCAACGCGCCTCCCCCCCACGATGATGGTCCCTGGGCGGGGCTACTGGCGGAGGGGCAGCTGGTCTCATAGAGATTTTTTTAACCATGTCTCTAGAGCTAATTTGTCCCCTTTGGCTTTCCTGAGGTCCTGACTGTGCCTTTTCCAGCTAAGGCCACTCTCCTCCCCCAGGGGCCCCTCGAGGGGCACTCAGTGGGGCATGTGTGCAGGGCCCGTCAAAGCCAGCCTTCCCTGCCTTCCTCTGCAGCAGGCCTCCCAAAACACATCATTGAATTCCAAGTTCCTGCCTCTAAAGAACTGTTGTAAAAGGGACCCATTTCCACATGAAACTGTTCAGATTATTTCACATAACTTTGAGTAGCCAAGCCCACCTTAGAGCAGATCTGACTCAATAGGTGCCGTTTCCCAAGTTCAAAAAGAAAGGCTGGGACAAGGGCCAGGGCCAACAGCACCCTTCATCCCAACAGCCGCCCCTCCCCTCTCCATCCTGGGAGCCTGAGAGGTGCAGGGAGCCCCTCACCTCCCGGAGGTGTGGCACAGCGGCCCTGGATTATCAGCCCTCTCCTGGGACCAGGGGGTCCCTCCCCCGGGGTGAGCCAGTGTTGCACACACATGCCTCTTTCCAGGGCTTGGTCAGATTCGCAAAGGGCCTGAGGTCCAAGGATGCCAAGGACTGTGCAGTGGCCTGTGGGAAGATGCCGTGAAGTCCCACTGGATCAAATCCTGGGCTCCTCACCAAGGCCTGTCCATGTGGAAGGAAGGAGCATGGCCATGGGCAGGGCTGGGTCAGATCCAGGCCCATCAACACTCATCAGGGACAGAAATCCAGGGGCTGTGAGGGCCAGCTATGCTTGGGTGGTGGCAGGGGGTGGTGGTGCAGAGTCTGGGTAGCTGGCCACTGCCAAGGGCGGGAAGAACCACCTAAGGGCAGCTGTTGGCCAGGTAGGAAGCCACTGCCCACCTGGCACCCGAGTCCTGAGGTCTTCCACTCTCTACATTCTCTCACCCGCTGCAGCAGAGGGGTGCTCCAACTCCCCCAGAGAGCGCTTCAGTTTCTGGATTCCTTCCATGAGTGTTAAGGCCCAAACCCGCTCCCACCCCAAGGCCCGACTCTGGCTGCTCCTCTTCCACTCAAGCCCTTCCACCCTCACCTTGAGGACACACCTCTTCCTCTGGCCTTGAACCAAACACTTCACTGTGTGTGCCAGGGCAATAAGAGTAGGCCTTCACCTCCTTTATTTTATACACGATGCTTCTTTTAATGCAGCCAAAAATGAGATTTGCTTGTCTTGAAACCATAACCCATACAGGATGTCATGACTAATTCATTCCTTAAAACACCTGGGCTCCTTGGGGGGCCAGAAGACACAAGCTACATCCAGCCCGTGAGGGAGCCAGAGGTGGCAGGGGCCCTCAGCCAGATGCCAGAGGCCGGCTGAGGGTGGGGGTGGGGGCAGAGGGGCCGCTGGTCCCACCGCCTTGTGACTTGGAGGCTGAGAGCTGCGCATCCGGCTGTCAGGCCAGGCAGTCCGTCTGCGCACCTGCTGGACTCTAAAGGCTCCCAAGGTAGAGGACACGTGCAGGGACCACAATCACCTTCCACCTGCCCTGGGCCAGGGGAGGCCCCTGGAGCATGCCCATCCCCCCACCCCTGGACGGGAAGGAAGGAGGGGTGGTGTAATACTGCTTAGAAGACACTTTCCTGGCTATGAATGCAGGGGGGAGCGAGGAGAACAGCCTTTCTCCAGCGTGCGAGCAAGGGGCCGGGACACGTGCGCCCCACCACGGCAGGGCTGAGAGCTGAGGTGACTCCTGCACAGGGCTCCCCGCGTCGCGGCCTGCTGCTTCCCGGGCGCCGGCCTGGTCCTTCCCCGCGCCCCCCACCATTGCCGGGGTCCGCCTGCCAGGCCCTGCCCTCGCCTGCCCACGCCGCTCCACCAGGCCGGTCGGCCGGGCCGGGGTCACTGCCGATTCCGGCTGCCCAGCTTCCGGCGGTCCTTGTTCTGGCTGCGCTGGGGGTCCTCCATCTTGTGGACACGGAAGCATTCCTTGAGGTTCTGCGACCGTATCTTGGGATTCAGGATCTCCTCCGTCATGTTGCTGGGGAACCAGCCTCTCTCCTGGTCGTGGAGACGCTCGCCGAAGATCCACCCTGCGGGGGGAGGGGCGTCAGGCCCACCCTCTGTGGGCGGAGGTCAGCTGCACACCCCACCGTCACCCAGTGTGCTGGGCCCCCTCCTGGGGGTCCGACACCCTCCTGGTTGTGTGCCTGGGAGGCCTTCCAGGGTGAAACCAGCCGCCCCCCGTGCCACGCGGCGTTCCCAACACTGCTGACTTGGGAATCCATTCCAGAGCCCTCGGGAGAGCCCAGGCTGTTTCCATACCAGCCAGGAGGACCCCAGGGCTGCCCCTCAAAAGTGAGAGGCCGTCGAGGGCTCCTCCAGATGGCAGCTGGCCGCCTGGCTGACTGGCCTGCGGCGCCGCGGTCACCTTCCCGTGGAGCAGTTTGTTGGGGCTTGAATCACGTCCCCCACAAGAGGCACGGCCAGGCCCCAACCCTGGTCCCGGGGTGTGAACCCGTTTGTGACATTGAGGTGGACCCACCCTGAATGAGGGGAGCCTCATCCAATAGGGCCGAAGTCCTTATCAGCAAAGTAAACTGGACACGGAAGGAGAGGCCAGAAGATGAAAAGTCAAGGGCACCCAAAAGAGAAAGGAGAAGCTGCTGCACGTGCAATGCCATGAGACGAAAAAGCCAAAGAACCCCAAAGATGGCCGGCCAGCCGCAAGGCGCCGACCGGGAGGAAGCCAGCCCTGCAGCCTCTGAAACCGTGAGGCAGGCACTTCCCGCCGGCAAGCCAGCCCACGGGTGGTGTTCGTCTTAGCAGCCGGCAAACTGAAGCCCAGTTCCTCCCAGAGCCGGAGCCCTGGGTGGCCAGCTGAGGGTGGCGCCGGGGCCCGAGTGCCCGGGCCTCCCTTCCCCCAGGGCCAGGCGCCCTGCCAGGGGCCTTGCGGAACCAGCAGCGGGGCAGGGCCGTCGGGCTGTCTGTTCCACGGGGGCCCCTGGGACTCCGTGGACCGGCCTCCCTGGGAGAGCGCCAGCCCAGGCCCTCCTGGGGCTGCGTGGAAGAGGAGGAAACGGGGAGGGGGGTGCTTCTGAACATGCAGAAATTAGGGATCCGACTTTAACAAGGGGAGTGGCTTCTTGGCTCACCCAGGGCTCCAAGCCGGGTGCTCCAGGCTCCCCGGGAGCTTGCTGCAAATGCAGGGAGTGTGCGCAAGTCTCCCCGCCCCCCTGGTGTCCGTGGGCCACGGAGCCGGCCACTTGGGCTGGGCCTGCGCTGAGCGGGACAGGCTACGGGGCCTGCCGGCGCCAGTGCAGAAAACACCTCTTTTCTCTGGGCCTGAGAAGGCCAGAGGAATCCAGCCCCCACCCAGGCAGAGCGACTAAGGGAACAGGGACGTGGCCCCCCGCCCCTCAGCCGGCTGTGACTGAGGCAGCTCCCGGAACCTGTCTGGGCTGGGGCGTCCCCCCACCTGCTCCCTGGGGCTGTGTGGGGCTCAGCTGGCCCGGCCCCCAGCGCCTCACCGTCCTCCGTCTTGTCCAGGATGTTCAAGATGTCGGCGAGGTCCAGCGTCAGCTCGTCGGGCTGCTGGGCCACGTAGGGGTGCACACACTGGACCTGGGGGCAGTCTGGGGGAGGGGGAGGGGAGTGACCACCTGTGGCCCCTGGAGGTAAATCCTGGAGGCCCCCCAGGGGGGATGGGACCCTGCCGCCGTCTGCGCTGAGCCCTGTCGAAAGTAGCAACCCAGACTCCCGCAGCCCCGGAGAGAGGGTTCATTTGAGGGAGAACAGGGTTTGGCTCCAAGGGAAATGTGACTAGCATAGAGCTCTGGAAAAACAACGCACGGATCAAGGGATCTGGGCGCTGAGAGAGACTCTCCACTGAGACTTCCGAAGGAACTCCTTGTTCCTTGGTACAGCCCTGGCAGTGGTTCTGGGTGGGCTGGGACGAGGTGAGCGGGGTTAGGGTCAGCAGCTTTCCTACAAGGAGCTGGGCTCGGGCCTTCTACACTCCACAGGTTTTTCAGACAAGGGGCAACTCCAAAAGAACACTGGATTTGCTTCTGGGTCCTGGTTCCTCTGGAAACCTTCTTGGTTCCCACGTGGTACCACGTGGTACCTGTCACCTAAGGCCCAGTGACTCTCATTTCTTCATGAACCCTTGCAAACGTTCATGAAGCTCAGCATGCCAGCGTTCAGGGTGTGAGCTTCCACCTGTCTCTCGGGACCCTGGACGAGCACAAGTGGGCTTCGTGGAGGGGCCACGCCGCACCCGCAGTGACTGGTCAGGGAGGCACTTCCTTCCAAGCAAAGCACAAAGAGCACCCTACGCTGACCCCGAGCCGCAGCAGGCAGAGCTGGCTCCGGATGCGCAGCCCCAGCTGCCGGGCGAGGGCGGGCAGCCCCCGCCTCCCGACGGGCCACTCACCCAGCAGTCTGGACGTGAATGAGACGAACTTGGTTCTCCGGTTGGGGGCCAGGGAGGTCATCCACCGCTTCATCTCACTCCTGGACAGAATGAGGACGGTGCCCCAACCGCCAGGCAGGGGCCCCGCCCCAGGCGTGGGCGAGGCTCCCAGCAAACCCATCCACTCAGAATCCCGTCTACGTATCGTATCACTCAACACTCTGCCAGGGGACACCCAGAGGGTGCCACAGAGGCTGGCTGGCCAGGGGTCACCCCAGCACGGACACAGTGCAAGGGACGGGGATGGGGGAGGGAGGGTGACCGTCCAGCTGCTGGGGCAGTGCTTTTAGAAGGCAGGCCGTGGGAGTGGACCCTCCACGCTGTCCCCACTCAGTGGCCAGCTTCAGCTTCACAGATGCCACGATTTCTCAGACGTGGCCAAGCTGAGAAAGGCCAATGTCATCCCTTCCCAGGCTACCGCGTGCACTGGAACCCGAGACCCCAGCAGAGGACCCCTGGGCAACCGTGGGAGAAGGAAGGGGGGCTGAGGGTCCCGTGGGTGAGCGTGGGGGAGAAGCGAGGGCCGTGCTGCCCGGCTCCGAGGCAGGGGTCCTGGCTGCTCAGAGAGCACTGTGCTAGGCCCGAGGCCACGTGGTGAGGGAGCTCGTCACCCCACTGCCGGGCCCCGGTCCAGGGAGCGGGGGCTCAAGGGTCCTAGGGTGGCTCCTCTGAAAGGAGGCCAGAGTCTCAAGTCCAGAGGGAAGACACGTGCGTGCACACGCACACCTGAATGCACACACACGCGTGAATGCACACGTGCCAGGAACAGGCAGCACCCCCGAAAGGCCCCACACCCCGACACTAACTCCCCTGACGGGCGCCCTCGCCGCAGGGTTTGGGCGGGGGAGGGTGGCACCGCGCAGGGGCCGGGTGCTGAGCCCTGGGAGAGGGGCAGCGCGGGGCGGGCACTCACTGGGAGGACGCCTTCAGCATGTAGGTGGCCTCGCGGTCATCGGCGTTCTCCAGCAGCCGCAGGATGAACACGTTGGCCAGCGTCTGGCCCTGGTCCTCCAGCTCCTCCACGCGGAGCAGGCCCCGCGGCGCCGAGTCGAACACCTGGTACTTGTCTCTGGGGACCACGGGGCAGAGCAGAGCATCGGTCCTGAGGGCGTCGGGGGTCCCGGCCAGCAGGACGGCCCTCCGCGCTCCACCTCCTCCCGGAAGCCCCCCCAGAGGCTGAGGCGGGGCATGGGGGGCGAGGGGCCGCGGCTCAGCTCAGGCCAGGCCCTGGCAGCCACTCTGCCGAGCGTGTGCTGTGTCAGATGCTGAGCCGGGTGGGCTCCCAGGAACCTGGGGTGAGACCCCGCTTTATGTGGAAGGGGAAACGGAGGCTCAGGGGGTCAGACAGTCAACCTGACCTCCAAGCCTGAGCTCTGGACGGCCATCCCCGGCGCCTCCCCCAGCAGCTGGGTCCCCCAGCACGCGGACCACCCCAGAGCTGCCGCCGGGTAGGAGGGCACAGGTAAAGAGTAAGGGTCAACGGAGCTCCTTGTCGTTTGTACTGCATTTCAGCCCAGGAGGGACGGGGGCTGCCCACCTGCCTGCCTACAGGTTAAAGAGGCCGGTCCCCAGCTCACCCCGGAATCTGCCGGCAGATCACCAGCAGGTCATTGAAGAGGAAGAGGTAAATTTCTCGGAAAAGTTTCTTGGTCCGCAGGGTTCGGGATGTCCTAGGGCCGGACATCTGCTGCAGCTCGCCCTGCTTCAGCAGCCAGCGGGAGTGGGAGATGATGGGCACCGACTGGGGGGGACAGCGGTGTCAGAGCGGCCAGGCGCCTCAGGACCCCCCACTGGAGCTTCCCCCTCCTGTGCCCTGACTGTGGCAGTGACCGTGGCTCGGAGAGGGTCAGGCTGGGGCCACCTCATTCCCTGCTGCCTGCCCGGGGCTGATGGGAGGGGAAGGGCGTGTCGGGACAAATGCAGGGAGATGGCAGTGTGTGTGTGTGTGTGTGTGTTTGTCTGCGTGTGTGTTTGTGTCTGCGCACTCATCTGTCCCTCTGTAGCCACGTGTGTGCTTGCGTGTACACAAGGGTCTGCGTGTGTGGCAGCTGGCCCTGCCGTCACCCCGCCGGGATCGGCCCCTGCGATGCAGTCACAGCCAGGCTCACGGGGCAGGGCAGGTCTGCCGCTCGTGCCCCGACCACCCGGCGGTCAGCCCGGGCAGGTGGTGCCCCGTGAGGGCCCAAAGGCCGGTCTGCGTCCTCGAGGGCTCACAGCCCAGCCCAGGTCAAGGGAGCCTCGGTGGGCACTGCCCCCTGGTGTGGCCGGGTCCCCAGGAGCCCAGGAGCCTTTCAGGGGTTCACTAATGACGCCTCGAGTTATAGGCAAGGCTTGGGGGAGCAGGTCAGTAACTTCCGTCAGATTTTCTAAGGATCCCTGGAGCGGTCACCACCCCGTACAACGCTTCGTGCTTCCTGCAGACTCAGGGTGGTCTGGCCAGGAGGGGCAGGGGGGCCTTGGACTCAGGCTCCTGGGTCCTGCTTGTGCAAGCTGCACACCCGCCTCGGAGGGCAAATCTAGGCTGATGTGATAAGAGCTGTGTGTGTGCGTGTGAGGGCAGGCCTCTGGGTGGGGGCAACACTGGCCTGACACCAAGGGTGGCGTCTGTTCGGTGACGGCGCCTGGTGAGCCAGTGCCCCTGACCGCCCAGGCTGGGGTCCTCGGGGCCTCCAGGGCAGAGACGGGTCGTGCGCTTGGGCTCACACACCTTGGTCTTGAACTCCATCTTCTTCTGGATGCTGATCATCTGCTCGGTGCGGCTCATTTTCCGGACGCCCTCGTTGCACGCCTTCACCACCTGGGACAGAAGGAGGACACGTCAGGGGTCCCCCAGCCCGCCCAGGCCACCACCTCCTGCTCGCTTCAGGCCCAGAGGGCTGAACCGCCAGAGCTGCGACTGACTGGCAGTCGCCACTGTGCTGGAGCGCCTTTCTCTAGCACCTTCTGGAACAAAGGCAAGTGAGGAAATGGATTATGGCAGTCAATTCTGGTGGAGAAAGTTAGTGCTTTGTCCTTAGGAAGCAAACCCCAAAGAACACACGTGAAGATGCCTGACCCCTCCAGTCATCTCGGAAATGCAGGTTAAAACACTAGAGGCCCTTTCTCATCTGTCACAATGGAAGGGACAGGCTGGCACGGCTCCAGGCAGCCCAGGCTGTGGGCACGGGCCCTTGGCACACGGAACGCAGACCCCCGCCCCCTTCCCGGGAGGCACCCAGGCACCAGAGGTCCAAAAAAATGACATTTCCCATGACTCCCGGGGACTCCCTGTAAGGACACAGTGTTCCACCCTGGCCGCAGGTGTCCGCAGGCACTCGGGAGCTGAGCCTGGAGGAGCTGGTGGTACGTGAGGAGCAGCATCTTCCTGCAAGGCCATCCCTGGGGCTGAGTCAGTGAAGGTGACACGTCCGCGGGACCGAGGACATTGACACCAGAAAAAATCGTTAAAAAATGCAGCAGCTCCACACGGAGAGCAAAGCCCATCTAGGAAGGTCTGGAAGGGCGAGGGCCACCACGCCGGCAGGGGGGTGCGGGTAACCCCTGCTCTTCGTCACCTCCTTTTTACCCATAAGCACGTTCTGCCTTTTTTTTTTT
>JAQZBX010064443.1:0-16492 GCA_029593785.1 Cabassous unicinctus | reverse complement strand
AGAAGAAAAAAAAAAAGGAAACTAAACTAAAAATTAAATATAATTAGCGGATTGGGACATTCAAAAATATGGGGAAAAAAAAACAAAAAAAAACCCTTTTAAAAAAAAATTATTCTTTTTTCCTTTTATCACTGCATTATCGCATATCCAGTGTACCATGACACCTTCCCCCTCTCATTCCCAATTGTCTCCCAAATTTTCATTTAATTTTCAAAGAAGATTTAGGTCACAGCAAAGTCACACATGGAATACTAGAGACTCCCACATACCCAACCTCCCTCTCCCTTCCCCACCACATATTAAAACCTTTTATTTTTTTATGGATGTTATCATTGTTATAATTGTTACACAGATAGTAGAATATAACAACTAAAAATTTTTAGTGGTTTACAGTATAGTTTACAATTTAGACTGTAGAGTTTAATAATTTTTGATGATATTTACCATGTCCTATGTCCATTAATGTAAGGTAATGAAGAATATTTCCCATGGCCATTACATACCCCATTTGATCTTTTCTGTTCCTTCCTCCCCCCCCTGGGGCATATGACTCTTCCTGTCTTGGCTCATGGGATGACAAGATTCATATTTACATGTCCTGGTTATTCTAACCTGTCATTCCTAATCTACCCACCTGTTAATCTTGCACCACTGAACCCAGTAAAATCTCTACCCACCTGTCCTATCCTTCAATATGTAACTATACTCTTTCAATTTACCATAGATAATGTCCATATGGGTGATGGCTCACAGCCTACCCTTCTCTCTTTCTTCCTTGTTAGACTATCTTTCGGTCAGTGGTTCTCAGAAACTGTTATCTTACCTCAATTCAAATCAATGAGGTCATACACTGTTCTTCTTTCAATGCCTGGCTTGCATCACTCAACATAAGGTCTTCAAGATTCATCCATGTTATTCCATGTGTTAGCACGTCATTCCTTCTAACAGCTGAGTAATATTCCATTGTATGTATGTGCCACATTTTGCTTATCCATTCATCTGTTGATGGGCACCATGGCTGATTCCAACTTTTGGCAAATGTGAACAATGCCGGTATGAACACTGGTGTACATATATCTGTTCGTGACTTTGCTTTCAGTTCTTCTGGGTATATACCCAGTAGTGGAATTGCTGGATCATACAGAAGATCTATAGTTAGTTTTCTGAGGAATCGTCAAACTGTTCTCCACAGTGGCTGGACCATTCCGCAATCCCACCAGCAGTGGATAAGGGTTCCTATTCCTCCACATCCTCTCCAACACTTATAGTCTGCTGTTTTTTTGATAGCTGCCATTCTGATGGGTGTAAGATGGTATCTCATTGTGGTTTTGATTTGCATTTCCCTAATAGCTAGCAATGTCGAGCATTTTTTCATGTGCTTTTTAGCCATTTGTATTTCTTCCTTTGAGAAGTTTCTTTTCAGGTCACTTGCCCATTTTTTTATATGGGTTGTTTGTCTTTTTATTTTCGAGATGTAGGATTTCTTTATATATGCAGGATATTAAGCTCCTACCAGATATATGGTTGCCAAATATTTTCTCCCATTGTGTAGGCTGCCTTTTTATTTTCTTAATAACATCCTTTACGGTGCAGAAGTTTTTAATTTTGATGAAATCCCATTTATCTATTTTTTCTCTTGCTGCTCGTGCTTTGGCTGTGAAGTTCATGAAACCATTTCCTATTACGAGGTCCTGTAGATGCTTCCCTACATCATCTTCCAAGTTCTTTATGGTTTTGGCTCTTATAATTAGATCTTTCATCCATCTGGAGTTGATTTTTGTATAAGGTGTGAGATGGTATTTTTCTCTCATTCTTTTTGATATGGATATCCAGTTCTCCAAGCACCATTTGTTAAAGAGGCCATTCTCTCCCAACTGAGTGGGCTTCATGGCCTTGTTGAATATCAGATGACAGTATATGCGAGGATCTATATCAGAACTCTCAATTAGGTTCCATTGGTCAGTAGGTCTATCCTTGTGCCATTACCATGTGGTTTTGATCACTGTAGCTTTGTAGTATGTTTTAAGTCAGGTAATGTGATACCTCCAACTTCATTTTTCTTTTTCAATATGTCTCTGGCAATTCAGGTCCCCTTACCTCTCCAAATATATTTTGTGGTTAGTTTTTCCAGTTCCTTAAAAAATACAGTTTTGATTTTTATTGGGATTGCATTAAATCTATAGATTAGTTTGTGTAGCATAGACATCTTGATGATGTTTAGTCTTCCTATCCATGAACAGGGAATATTTTTCCATTTATTCAAGTCTTCTTGGATTTCCTTTAACAGTGTTGTGTAATTTTCTGTATATAAGTCCTTTACATGTTTAGTTAAATTTATTCCTAGGTATTTGATTCTTTTAGTTACTATTGTAAATGGTATTTTTTTTTCCTGATTTTCTCCTCAGATTGCTTGTTATTGGTGTACAGAAATACTACTGATTTTTGAGCGTTGATCTTGTGGCCTGCAACATTACTGAAGTCATTTCTAAGTTCTAGAAGCTTTGTTGTAGATTTTTCAGGGCTTTCTATGTATAAGATCATGTCATCTGCAAATAATGAAATTTTCACTTCTTCCTTTCCAATATGGATGCCTTTTATGTCCTGTTCTTGCCTCAGTGCTTGGGCAAGTACTTCTAAGACAGTGTTAAATAGGAGTGGTGATAGAGGGCATCCTTGTCTTGTTCCCAATCTCAGAGGGAAGGCTTTTAGGATTTTACCATCGAAAATGATGCTGCATCTTGCAAGTATTTTGTTGAGGATTTTAGCATCTAGGTTCATTAGAGAAATTGGTCTGTAATTTTCCTTTCTTGTGGTATCTTTGTTTGGTTTTGGTATTAAGGTAATGTTAGCATCGTAGAATGAGTTAGGCAATATTCCTTCTACTTCTATTTTTTGGAAGAGCTTAAGCAGGATTGGTGTTAGCTCTTTCCGGAATGTTTGGTAGAATTCAGCTGTGAAGCCATCTGGTCCTGGGCTCTTCTTAGTTGGGAGGTTTTTGATGACTGAGTCTATTTCTTTCCTTGTAATTGGACTGTTGAGTTCATCAATTTCTTCTTTCATCAATGGAGGCTGTTTGTGAGTTTCTAGAAACTTCCATTTCCTCTAAATTATCATTCTTGTTGGCATATAATTTTTCAAAGTATCCTCTTATGATACTCTTTATTTCTGTGGGGTCAGTAGTGATATCCCCTTGCTCATTCCTTATTTTGTGTATTTGAATCTTTTCTCTCTGTTTTTTCTTAGTCTAGATAAAGGTTTGACAATTTTATTGATATTCTCGAAGAACCAGCTTTTGCTTTTCTTTATTGTTTCTAGTGCTTTCTTATTCTGTATTTTGTTTAGTTCTGTTCAAATCTTTGCTATTTCCTTCTTTCTACTTGCTTTTGGTTCAGTTTGTTGTTGTTTTCCAATTCCTCCAAGTGTGCAGTTAGGTCTTCAATTTTAGCTCTTTCTTCTTTTTTAATATACGAATTTATGGCTATGAACTTCCCTCTCAGGACTGCTTTTGCTGCATCCCATAGGTTTTGATATGTTGTGTTGTCATTTTCATTAGTTTCAAGGTAGTTGCTGATTTCTTTTGAGATTTCCTCTTGACCCACTGTTTGTCTAAGAGTGTGTTGTTTAACTTCCATATCCTTGTGCCTAACCTGTTTCTCTGGCCCTTAGTGATTTCCAATTTCATTCCGTTGTGGTCAGAGAAATTGCTTTGCTTTGTACAATCTCAATCTTTCTTAATTCATTGACAGTTGTTCTGTGGCCTAGCATGTGGTCTATATGGAGTATGTTCCATGTGCACTTGAGAAGAATGTAAATTTGCTGTATTTGTGTGGAGTGTTCTGTATATATCTATTAAGTCCAGGTCCTCTAATGTATTGTTGAGAGCCTTTGTTTCTTTAGTGATTCTCTGTCTAGATGTTCTGTCTAGTGATGATAATGGTGTGTTAAAGTCCCCTGCTATAATTGTAGAGGCATTTATTTCTCCACTTACTTTTTCCAGGGTTTGCTTCATGTATTTTGAGGCACCCTGATTAGGTCCATAAATAAATATTTATGATTGTTCTCTCTTCTTGAGAGATTACACGTTTTACTAATATATAGTGTCCATCTTTGTCTCTTATGATAGTTTTGCATTTAAAGTCTATTTTGTCTGATATTAGAATAGCTGGATCATGGTTTTGTTACCCATTCTGCCAACATGTGCCTTTTAATGGAGTGTTTTATCCATTCACATTTAATGTAATTATTGATATATTTATATTTATATTCCCTTTTTTTCTATATGTCTCATATCTTTTGTGTTCCTTCTTTATAGTCTTCCTTTGTGTTAAATAGATATTTTCTAGTGTTTCACTTTAAATCCTTTATTGCATTTATTTACTATACTTTTATTGTAGTTTTATATATACACATATACATATAAATGATATACAATTTCCCGTTTTAACCACTTTTAACTGGGTAACAAAACCATGATCCAGCTATGTGCTGTTGACAAGAAACACACTTTAGATTAAAATTCACAAGTGGGTTGACAGAAAAAGGATGGTAAAAGATATACAATGCAAAAATCAATGCAATGCAAATAGCAACTATAAGAGAGCTGAACTGGCTATTCTAATGAGAAACAAAATAGCAATCAGACAAAAAATATTACTAGAGATAAAGAGTGATATTTTATTATTACAAAAAGGTCATTCATCAGGAATATATAACAATTATAAACATATATGTATCCCACAACAGAACCCAAAAATACATGAAGGGAAAACTGAGAGAATCAAAAGGAGAAATAGACAATTCAGCAAAAATTGTTGGAGACTTCTATAGCCAACTCTCAAAACTGTGCAGAACTAGAAGAGATTTTCAAAAAAGATACAGAAAACTTGAACACTGTCAATCAACTTGATCTTATGAATCAAAATTGTTCTTGAGAATAAAATTATTTTCAAGCACAATGGAACATTATCAATGTTAGATCACAACCCAGGCCATTAGTGAATTCTCATTGTGAGTCTGGACTTAGAAGCAAGTAAACTGTAATCACTAGCAATCAAACATATTAAATAACCTAAGACTCTTAAAATGTTGCTCAGAAGGAGAAACACCTAAAGAGATGTCAAACAACTCCAACACAAGTGTCAGGGTCATCAGCAAAAGCACAACTCACACAGTCTCTGCTGGAAGGACGTTTTACTCATATAGAAAAGAGACAGAGAAAGGTCAGCTTCATTAGTGGGCATCAGTTCCCAAAGCCAGCGGTTCTCAATCCATGGCCAATGCAGGGAGGTATTCTACAACAATACCCCTCTCTTGGGTTTGTGTGAAGTAGTGGAGGAACCCTGTTCAGTCCCAACCAGGGATACACATACAACCAGGGTGTGAAATGAATGTTGTAAAACATGCCCCCCAGAATTAGACTGTCTTCAGTGAATGTTTATCTATGCTCAGGACAATAGGGGAAGGGATATTCTGGTAGTCTTCTTATCTACTAGGGGATTATGTTTTATCCCACCAAGCTGACACACCAGGTCCTGAGCACAGGATATACTTGTGGGATGGAGTGAAACCAGGCAGGCTCCACTAGGACTCTTCCCTAACATACTGCACCCCTGACTTTTCCAGGGAACCCAATAAACAAACTATCTTGATATGCCCATCAACCATTTCAGATGGTATGGCAGTTTGATATTATTTATGAACTCCAAAAAGGAGACACTGACTATATTTGTAAAGTGGTCTATTCCTCTGGTCGTGATAATCTTTGATTGTATTAGATTCAGCTAAGATGCCTTTGATTAAATTATGTTAAGTTTAGGGCATTGATCCAACCATGTCATTAGATTGCAAATCATTAGGGCGTGCAGGGTTGAGTCCCCACCCCCTTTGGTAGGCTATGTAAAGGGATGCTCAATCAAGAACACACAGAGTAGATACAAAGAAAAGAACACAGAGGAAGAGAAGCAGCTCATTAGACAAGGCAGAGACCATAGGGAGAGATGAGCCTGATAGTCTATAGCTGACCTTGTGAAGAAAACAGAGCAGCTGAGCCCAGAAAGAAACAAGCCCTTGGGAGAGAGACTAACCTTATGCCAGCCTACAGCTGAGATCAGAAGAAGCTGGGACAACAGAGCCTTAAGAAGAAGAAGAAAGGCTGAACCCTCGCAGACATCGCCTGCCATTTTGCCTCAAAATGTAACAACAGACTTTGGGTGAGGAAGTACCTCTTATGGTACCTTGAGTTGTACAATTTAGGGTCTTGTGACTGTAAGCTTCTACCCAAAATAAATATCCTTTATAAAAGCCAACAAAGTTCTGGTACTTTGCCTCAGCACCCCTTTAGCTGACAAATACAGATGGTGTCCAGGACACGATACACAGCTCTGACAGATGTCACTTTTGTGCACTATTTTTTTTTAAATCTTCAGGCAACATTTGAGGAGGGCAACCATTAGGATCGCCCACAGCATGGCACAGGTGTTTCTCAAAGTCCTCAACAGTGGTTCTGGCATCCACATGACACATGGGAATTGCTGTCTCATATCTGGAGTATGGCTGAGAAATACCACTGGAAACTGTGACTAAGGAGTAGTCCTATGTGGTCCAGCTGATGTGTCCCAGTTCCCCATTCTGCATGGCCTGAGCTTACTGGCAAGAGTCATATGACTCTGCTGCAACTTTGGCTTCCACTTCCTCCAGGGCGAGTCCTCATGATTTGGCTCACTCTTGCCTCTGAGGTGGGCTTCCATATCCCATTCAGTGATGGATCCAGTGGACAATTGTGGCAACCTGCTGGGTGCATGCCTTGGTCAGTGCAGAAATTTCATTCATGTTCTGCTTCAAATGGCTCTTTGCCATGGGCTTCACCATGGGTGGCATATATATCTCCTTCTTTGCAAGTGGTGACAACAGACCCTCTCCATCCCTATATAGAGGAGCCTCTAATATTCCAATTATTGATTTGCCTGTTCACCAGACCACATGGTTAGTCCATTTACAATAGCCCATGATTTTGTAAATATATTGCATGAAGTTGTGGTTGGAGTGCACTGCACCACCATCACCAATGCACAGAGTCTGGTTGAATACTGCACAGAATGCCCTCTTCCTTTCTGAGTAGATGGCCATCCATGGGAGAGATGACTGCAGCAGCTGAATGAACTCCATTAGCTTAGAGTTCTACAGATCCATCTGTGAAGCAAGCCATACCATCACCAGACCATCTTTGAACTGGGGCCCCCACTTAGCCAAAGGAGGGGCCCTGCAGGCTCTTGAGCACCCTCTAGCAAAGGAAGTATTTGTTCATGAAGTTGGCTGACTCCCTGAGGCCCCAGTCAAGCTCGATCTTGTATATATTATTTCCATATACTGAAGGAGCTTTGTTGAGCCTGTCCTACTTTATTAATAGGATTAGTGAGTACCCACATGAGGATGGGCAGTTTTGGTCTGAGACTCACATACAGTGCATCAGTGGAACAGCATACCAGACCCCCATATGGGATGTCATAGCCTGCAGAGGCCAAGGGCAGCACCTCAGCATTTAAACGTCAATAATCGTCAGCTTCCAGGCTTCTGAGGCTCTTTTTACTGGCCAGGCTAGACTGTTAAACAGCAACAGGGTGGTTCTCAGCACACTTGCCACCAGCAAGACCTAAACCAAGCAAATACTGTAGGACTTTGTTTTATGTGAAATCAACACAATGAATTCAGTTATACATGACTGGCAATTGAAAAAAATAATGGCAGAGAGAATCAAAATTTTAAAAACAATGTCTGTGTTTAATTTTGTTTACTTATATGTTACTAGAGTGTTTATTTGCCTTATTTATAAAAAAATGTGTGATAGGTATTTTCATATAAGAAATACTTATTAAATATTGGGGTTCACTATTTTGTACAATTTTCAATTTATGTTAAGGGTCTTGGAATGTTACTGGTCACAAAAAATGAGGTCCTACTGTAATGTCCTTTTCCCCACCTGGAAGACAGTCCTGCTTTTGTTGAACCACCTGGTGAGGCTATAGCAACTTTGGTGGTAAGTAGGAATGAACACACCTCCAATTATGGCTGGAATCTCAAATCTCTCATAAGGAGGGAATGAATCTCCTCATGCAATCGTGCTGTTAAGAGCTACAGGCTGCAAAAATGTCAATATCTATAATGTACTTGGTAGTGGGAACCACCATCACTGGCACTTGAAATGGCCCAAAGGGCCCCACCCACAAGTGCATGCTCACTTGCCTGCCATGGGTCACTGCATCCACTCCAAAGCCCCCCAGTGACACCAGTATTCTCCTGCCCATGTTGGGCCTTGGAATTACTTTCACTTGGGCACCTGTATCTAAGAGCCCCACGAAGGCCTGGGAACAACCACCCTTCTCCCCTTCCACCCAAACAAAAGAATAGGGCTGCTGATCCCCTCAAGAATGCTCTTCAGCCAGCTTTTGCCACAGCTTCTTTGATGGGTCCCAAAATGCGGAAGGTCTGTTCTGGGCGATAGTCATATTCACCTGCCAAAATCTGCTGGAATCCTTTGATAGACTCCTTCAGGGGTACCAGCTTCCCCATATAACCCAAGAAGATCTCAGCAACCTGGAATGGTGGAGAAAAGAAATACAAATTGTTTCAAATCGATGAGATCATATAATATTTGTCCTTTTGTTTCTGACATATTTGTCTTAACATAATGTCTTCAAGGTCCATCCATGTTGTTTTCTTTTATCAGAACTTCATTTCTTTTACAGCTGAATAATATTCCATTGTATATATATACCACATTTTTTTAATCCATCAGTTGATGGACATTTGAGTTGCTTCTGTCTTTTGGCAATTGTGAATGCCACTAACATCGGTGTGCAAATAATCTGTAGATTCCCTACTTTCTATTCTTTTGGGTATATACCTAGGAGTGGGATTGCCAGGTAATATGGTAATTCTATATTTAGCTTTCTGAGCAACCACCAAATGGTCTTCCATAGTAGCTACACCATTTTACATTCCAACCAATAATGAATGAGTGTTCCTATTTCACCACATCCTTTACAACACTTCTAATTTTGGATTTTATTAATAGTAGCCATTCTAGTGAGTATAAAATGGTACCTCATTGTGGTTTTGATTGCATTTCCCTTATGTCTATTCAAGTCTTTTCCTCATTTTTCTCTGAACTGTCTTTTTGTTGTTGAGTTATAGGGTGTTTTAGTTTCCTTGGTTGCTCAAATACTATACAATGGTTTCCTTAAACAATGGAAATGTGTGAGGCTCACAGTTTTGAGGCTAGGAAAAAAAGTCCAAATCAAGGCTTCAACAAGGTGATGTTTTCTTCTGGAAGACTGCTCTTCTGGAGCTTGCTGGTGGTGATGCTTGGTCCTGCACTCCCCTGTTACATGGCAATGTACATGGCAGCCTGTCCTGGCATCTCCCATCGCTTCCAGGTTCCACTGACCTTCAGCTCTTGCTTACCATAGGTTCCTCTTTCACTGTCTGAATTTCATTTCTCTTATAAAGGACTCCAGTAATAGGAGATGGGTTAAGACCCATCTGATTGAATTGGGCCATACCGTAACTGAAGTAATCTCATCAAAAGGTCCTACTTACATCTCAATCTTTCTATCTTCTCCTGCCATACATAATGGCTAAACTATTTCCATCTCTATAATTTATTTGTATTTACATTTTGTATAAATGAAGTCAAACAATATGTAGTACTTTTTGTCTAGTTTCTTTCACTTTGTATATTTCCTTTTTTTCTTTTTGCTTGTTTGTTTTTGGTTTTTGTTTTTCCTTTCTTCTTTTGTTTTTGTGTGTGTGTGTGTCTGTGTGTAGTAATGAAATGCTTCAATATTGGTTGAAGCGATAAATGCACAACTCTGATTACACCAAATGCCATTGATTGCACACTTTAGAAGGACTGTATGGTTTATGAATACATTTCAGTAAATTTGATAAAAAGGTCCTACTTAAAATGGATTCAATCTCACAGGAAAAGATTAAGTTTAAAAATATGTTTTTCTTTCTGGTATACATATAGATCCAAACCACGTTGCTTCTTGAACCCAGGAATCGTACATGAAAAGCAGGTGCTCAACCACTTGAGCTACATCCACTTCCCCATAAACAATTTTGATGAGACTTTGTACTAAACATTGTTACTGAAGTGACTTAAAGCTTTTGAGATGTTGTCAATGAATGAATGAATTTTGCATGTAGAAAGAACATGTCTGTGAGGAGTCTAAAGGGTAGAATTTTATAATTCTTTTTTAATTCTGCTCCTCAGCCTGACTCATTCCAATTGTCTTATCTCCAGGTGTGCTGAATCTTTCTTTTATCAGTGCCAATCTGCTGTTGAAGCCCTCCTGGGAATTTTTCATTTCAGTTATGTGGTTTTCTGTATGATTCTTTTTTAAAATTTTTAGGCTTTTATTGAGGTTCTCAATAAAAAATGTTCATTCGTTGTTCTTACATCCTTTAGTTCTTTCTCTGTTTTCCTTCAGCTCTTTGAGCATATTGAAGATCATTCTATTTTACGTCTTTGTCCAGAGTCTGGTCATCTTTATTGGTGTTTTCTGGATTTTTATTCTCTTCCTTTGGATGGGCCATCATTTCCTGTTTCTTAGTCCTGTAATATTGTGTTGCACATGATACATTTTAATATTTTTAAATGCTATGTCTGGGGTTTATTCCCTGAGGTATTTGTTTCTTGAGCTTGTATCCAACTAGTGATATGAGATTTTCTTGAGCATCAGAAGCTAACAAAACCAAGCAAACCTAAGCCAAACACCTTTCACCATCTTTGAGAATTGACTTTGCATTGCCTGATGCTCTCCTTCAGAGATCCACCCTCTTGTAAGGAAGGTCAGCCCAAAGCAAATGTAAAGGTCAGGGTCCTCCCTGTCTTTTCTGGGCTTATCCCTTGTTCTGGACTTGTGCTTGCTAATGGCCACAGGAGCTCCCTTATTTATAGGAGTTTGAATGCCTCCACTACTTCTCAGGAAACAGACCTTCTCCCTATCCTGAGTGTTTTACTGTAAGACTTAAAAGAAGTAAGCCTTTGCCCCAGGCCACCTGCCTATATGTTTCTTACACTGCTTTTGTTGTATCAAGCTGCTTTGGGGCACACCAGAGGAAAGGTTCCCAAGTCAGTCTTTCCCAGCAGAACAAGGCCACAAAGGGAACACCAGTTGGCTTCAAAATGCCCTGGGAATGAATGCGGGAGGAGTCAGGAAGGGTGCCAGGAGCCTCTTTCAAGCTTCCCAAAGCGGCAATTTCTTCACTCCGCACATGCCCAGCAAATGCAGCCTTTCAATTGTCCTCCACAGCTCTGAGGAGGCATATCATCTTTAAGTCCCCTCTGCTGCCTTTGCCAGGTACAAGTTGGAACAGTGGCCACCCTCAGAGCCAGGTTTCTAGTGATCCAAAGTAGCTAATCAAAAGCAGAGATCAGCAATTAGACCAGGCTCCTCCACCCCACCCCATGGATCTTGGGCAACTAGGTTTTTATGTAACTCTCTAGCATCACCAAACTACACCAGGGGCCAGATCCCACTACTGCCACAAGAGTAGAGGCTGAGTGATGGTAACTGTGATACAGAGACAGCAATTTACTTCTACTTGCCACAATTTACCAGCCTCTTCCTCCTGCTCATCCCTAGATGCTGCACAGTGTTCTACTGGACTCAGGAGTTTTGAAATTCTTGATTCAGACAGATCCTGCATGTCTAATAGTTGTTCTGATGGAGGGAATGATTCCTGGAGCTTCCTGCTCCACCGTATTTCCACAATTACAGCACCTTCTTATTTTTCTCAAGTGTTACATCAGGATCGAAGTACCCTACAATTTTCTAATGGCTCCATTCTATTACAATATGTGGACAATTTATTGCTTGGCTCTGCTACTGAGGAGAACTAAGAGATTCTATCTATTTACTCCAACAATCAGCTGAAAAGGGAAATAAAGTCTCTAAGGAAAACCTAGAGCTTATTTGAGGGAGTTCATTACTTGGGTCATAACTTAAATTCTAAAGGAATTCACCTATCTTCCAAAGAAATAAAATTGATCCATGAATTCGCTAGGTCCACAAGAAAAAGACAATGAGATTCCTTGGGTTAACAGGTTATTACCAAGTGTGGGTTTCAATTTTTTCTTTACAACCACCACCTCTTTATTAATTAACCAAAACCAATGTACCTGAACTTTTATCTTGGGATGACCCTCACAAACAGCCCTACAACCAACTTAAAACAGCCTCCATCCTTGGGGCTATCAAATTATACTAAGCTATTTACATCATTGGGGTTACCAAATTATTGTAAGCTATTTACTCCATTCATGAAAAAAATGGACAGACTCTTGGCTTACTTACTAACACAAACATGGGGGGAAACTAAGACTTGTTGCATCTTACAGCTTATAAATAGATGCCATGGCTCAAGCATACCTTGCTTGATTAAAAGTGGTAGGTGCAGTCACAAAAATTAAGTTTCTGCAGAAATGATACTTGGCAACAATGTATATTTAGAAACCTCTCATGCTGTCCTAAGTTTCTTAAATGCTGAGTTTACTTAACATTTATCCTCCAGTTGGTTGACTTCCTATGAAATCATTTTACTCTCACCTAGTAATCTGATCCTGAAAAGATGCAATACCCTTAACCCCACCTACTGCCTTTGCCTGACAAAGGTGATCCTCATAACTATGAAGGGATTACCACTCAATTAATGACTCCACATTCTGATTTACAAGAAATACAATTGAACAACCCTGATCTTATCCTCTTTGTTGACAGATCCTATATCTGGGGAACCAATGGAAATCATCAAGCTGGTTATGCAGTAACAACCCAACTGGAACTAAGTGAATAAGGTAACTTGCCTCAATCTACCTTGGCCCAACAAACAGAAATAGAGCTTGTACACTGTCATCTCAAAGAACAGTTAACATTCATTCAGACAGCCGATATGCTTTTAATGTTATCCGTGATTCTGAAATGCTAGGGAAACAGGGGAGTGTCCTTACCTCAAGTGGACCCCCTATAAAGAAAAGACAACTAGTCAGTGATTTCTGCCATTTTACTTCCTCAAATTATTGCTATAATTAAAACTGAGGCTCATACAGAAAAAAGAGAACCAAATATGAAGTAATTGCTTGTGACAGTTTCAATTTGGTGAATCCCAAAGAGTTTACATTTCTGAATTAATCCATTCCTGTGGGTGTGGGGCCCCTTTACATTTATATATATATATCTTTTTTTTTTTAATATACTTAGATTACATAAATGTTACATAAAAAATACAGGGGATTCCCATATGCCCCACTCCCTACCCCTCCCATGTTTTCCAACATTAACAGCTTCCTTCATTACTGTGGTATGTTTGTTACAATTGAAGAACACATTTTGAAGCATTGCCACTAAGCGTGGATTATACTTTACATTGTAGTTTACACTCTTTCTGGCACAATTTTCTAAGTAATGACAAGATATATAATGGCCTATATCATTGCAATGTCATTCAGGACAATTCCCAAGTCCCAGAAATGTCCTCATCTTACACCTGTTTTTCCCTCTCCCTCTTCTCAGAACCTCCAGTGGCCATTGCTTCCATATCAATGATAAAAGTTCTTCCATTGCTAGAATCACAGTGAAAGTCTATACTAGAATACCAGTAAGTCTACTCTATCTATCATTCATTCCCCAATTCTGAGGATTCTGGGATGGTGATGCCTATTTCACCTCCAATTGAGAGGAGGCTTAGATCCTATGGGGCAGATGGATAGGACTATCTTCTTTGCACTTGCAGACTCTCTCTGTTCCTTGGGATAGTCATTGTCCATCATCATCATCTTCTTAGTTGTCCTGGGTGAGTCCAATGAACTGGAGAGTAGGTAATGCAACTCTGTTGAGATTTAGGGTCTGGCTGGCACATGGATAGCCCAAAGATTTAAGTCTCTTGTACATACACCAATCAACTCTAGTACTAACCATAGGTAAAAATTGAAGGGGCAGAAGAGCCGTGTGCAGGGAAACTACAATGGATTCCAACTCTGTCACACTGGGGAGCATAAATACCCCAAATAAGGCCAATGTGGGGCCCTTTGGATGGGACTGTCTCAGTGAGGCATGAGCCAGCTTGGGTCTCCACCCTCTTGCTGTATCTGATATAAAAAAAAGGAAGCTACCACTTTGATCCAGTCATGTCAGAGAAAGGACTCGAAGTTCACCCACAGCAGAACAAAATGAGAGAAGCCCTAAGAGGATCAATAAGCCAAAGGCCAGGGAGAAATGACTGATCAGCCACAGCTGGGTTCAAGAAGGTAGCAAGAGACTGGCAGACCTGCCACATGCCTGATCACCACGTGGCAGGACACCAGAATCAACAGTAGCTGACTTTGCTGAGAAAGCATCTCTGATGTTACCTTGATTTGGACATTTAAAGTCCTTGGAACTATAAGCGACTACACCCAAATAAATCCCCTTTACTAAAGTCAACACATTTCTTGTTCTTTGCATCGACAGCCTTGTGGCAAACCAAGACAATGCTCTAACAGATTTTCATGCAAAGACAGCTGCAACAAAACTACCCTCATACATACTCACCCAATTTTCTCTTTTAGACATGCCAATTCATAATTTTAATCAAATACACTTTAGAGCACCAGGAGGTAAAACAAATAAAGTCCCTGATGGCTAAAAAACAAACGTGGCTGGATGAAGGATGTGTTTTTAAACCCAAAATACTTTTGTGGGAAAGCAAGGGCAGCCACTTCGTACCAACTGAATCTTTAAAAGAACTAGTCCTTATTATCACCAGCCCAGACTCCTCAGGATTGGGGGAAGAGCTATGGACTAGAGTGGACTTACTGGCATTCTGTTGTAGACTTATTGTGATTCAAGCAATGGAAGAAATTACAACATTGATGTGGAGCCAGTGGCCACTGGACACTTTCGGGACAGGAAGAGGGAAAAGCAGTTGTAATACAGGGGCTTTTTTGGGACTTGGGAATTATCCTGAGTGACATTACAATGACAGATATAGGCCATTTTACATTAGCATATAACATGCAGAACTGTGTGGGAGACAGTGTGGTCTGCAATGTAAACGATGGTCCATGCTTAATGGCAAAGCCACAGGATGTGTATATCCATTACAGGTGATGTGCCACACTAATGAAAGATGCTTATATGGGAGGTTGTGGGAGGTGTCGGAGGTGGGGAACATGGGAATACCTGTAATTTTTGTGTAACATTTATGTAATCTAAGCATCTTTTAAAATATTTAAAACAAACAAACAAAAAAAAAGACCTAGTCCTTAAAACTTTACATAACTTCTCTCACCATAGTACCAACAAAATGGTTCAAATATTAAATATATGTGGGAAAATTATAAGGCTGCTCCCTGCATTCACAATAACTGCATATTCTGTCAACAACACAAATCAGGAAAAACCATCCCCATTGCTAAAAGTTGTACACCACCACCTGCTGACCCCTTTGAGCATTTGCAACTAGACTTCATTAAACTGTCACAGCATCAACAAGTAATCGTCTGTTTATTCTCAGGATGGAATTAGTCTTTCTTTGTCATAAGACAGATGCTATAAGAGTTTCTAAAAATCTTTTAGAAAATGTATTACCCACCTGATGAAAGTCTCCAATTATTTCCAGTGACGGAGGCACTCATTTTACAGGTGAGTCATTAAAGCTCTAACATCCTGCAAATAATTTGGCATTATCATTACCCTTACAATACTCAATCCTCTGGAAAAGCAGAGAGAACAAATAGCACATTAAAACAAACTATCTATATTAACTGAGGAAACTGGGTACCTTGGCCTAAAATTCTTCCACTGGCCCTTATACCCATTCAAAGCACACAATTTAGGAAACATAAAATTTCTCCCCATGAAGTTATCACTGGAAGACCTATGTCAACTGGCCTCCATCTCAACACTGATCTCCTGTTTCCCCAGCAGGAGATAATTCAATATTGTAAATCTCTAATGATTTATGTAAAACGTTATCTCCAACAAGTGAAGGACTCATTTCCAGAAACAAATCTCCTTCAGACTCCTCATACCTTAACTCCCAGAAAATGGGTGTACTGGAAGCAATATCAATGCAATAGAGCTCTTGAACCATGCTAAAATGGACCTTACCAGGTATTCCTGACTTATGACACTGCAGTCAAACTAGGAGGGATTGACCTTGGGTTCACATTTCACAATGTAAAAGGGCTTCTAAAAGTTGGACTTGTGATCAAATCTGAGACCTACAACTAAAATTTACTAGGATGAGAAATAGAGGACTTCACGAGATGGACAGCTACTACCCAAGATCATAGAACAAGACCCCATGAACCCTTACATTCCTGTCATATTCCTTATCATATAATTTTTACAATTATTGTTGGATTTCTCTCATTTCCACACCCCTTTTGAACACCTTTTCCATCTTGGTTAGAAAATTCTACCATCAAAAATGTTTAAACTCTTCTTGC
>JAQZBX010064442.1:0-16492 GCA_029593785.1 Cabassous unicinctus | reverse complement strand
GATATTTTTACAATGAATTTTTCTCATGTGTTGTGAATCTGCTGAAAGCATTCTTTATTCTAGGAATTCATAGCAATTTTAATGCCTACGAATTTTCTGATCTCTAATGTGGTGTTACTTCTGGTTAAAAGCTTTTCCACGTTCACTACACTGATAAGGCTTCTCACCTGTATGGATTCTTGCATGTAAAGCAAGAGTTGGGACCTGAGTAAAGGTTTTCCACACTCTTCACAGCAATAACCGTTCTCACCTTATTGCTTACATGCACAGTAAGAGATGAACTTTGAGAAAATGCCTTCCCACATACCTTACATTCATAAGGTTTATCACTTGTATGAATTCTCACATATACAGTAAGTGATGTGACTTGAGAAAAGGCTTTTCCACATTCATTCCATTCACAGGGTTTCTCACCAGTATGAATGTTGTAATGTTTAATGAGATACTGCCTCTGGCTGAAGGTTTTTTCCACATTCCTTAAATATATAGTGATTCGATTCACTATGAATTTTCTTATGGTCAGTGAGATCTGATTTGCTACTGAAGGCTTTCCTCTATTCCTTACATATATAGGGTTTCTCTCCAGTTGGTATTCTCTGGTGTGTAATGAGGCTTAATTTCTGAATGAGTGCTTTCCCACATCCATCACATTCATAGGGTTTCTCTCCGGTATGTATTCTCAGATGGTTAATGAGGATTTCCTTCTGGTTGAAGACTTCTCCACATTCATTGCATATGTAGGGTTTTTCTCCAGAATGAATGCTCTGATGTTTAATGAACTATTTCTTTGGGATGAAGGCTTCTCTGCATTCTTTACATTCATTTTGTTTCTGTCCACTATGAGTTTTTTCATGATCTGTGAGGTACGATTTTTACCTAGAGGCTTTTTCACATGCCTTACATGCATAGGGTTTCTTTGCAGTAGGAAATCTCTTATAGCTGAGATTTGACATTTGAATTAAAGCTTTCCCACATAGATATGATTTTTCTTCAGTAAGAATTTTCTGATGAATAAAGAGGTTTCCTGTCAGGTTGAAAGCTTTCCCACATATATTACATTTCTATGCTTGTTCCCCTGTATGGCTTTTAAAATGAGTAGTAAAAAATGATTGTAAAGAGCAGACCACATTCATGAAACTCATATGGTTTCCCTCTAGTTTGAATTTTCTCATATTTCATGAGGTTTCCTTTCAAATGGAAGCATTTCCATGTTCATTACAATGCTAAGTAATGTATGAATATTTCTTGCTCAATGAAAGTTAATGCCTGGATGAAGGATTTCCAATGCACCTTACATATACAGGGTTTTACTCCTGCATGTTTCACAGCAATAACATCATTAAAATGAGCAGCATTAGGCCAGTAATGCTAAGAAATAGTACCAGAATCCCAGAAAGTCCTGGGACCTAGGGCTGACAAGAATAGAAGTGAGGTTATGAGTTAGTGCAATGGTTGCAGAACACATCACAGGGTGCAGATGACAGATATATCTCAGACTAATTAAATATTGAAATTTCAACACATTTTTAACAGTGTTGAAAATGATGCAGACCTCTTCAATCCCAGAAGAGAATGGAGGGGTTGGATGGGAAGAAGCTGATGAACAACTGAAGAAGCTGGGATGTAACATGTGTTCACTGCAGTTCCCCCAAGACAGATAGGGAATTTCCTGTTTGGGAAACAAACTCTGAGAGCCACAATGAAAACCATCATTGTATATTCTGGATCTGCAAAGGAGCACAGGGATAAAGGCACTCACAGCCTCGTTTAGTGATGTAAGTCACTCTAGGGGGTCTTCACTGTGGAGCAAGTCACTGGAAGTCCGTCTTCTCCTGTGGTGTTAACAGCTCTTTAACCGCATACCTGCAGAGAGCAGTATGGCCTTCACATGGTCGGGTTCATGCTCTTCATGCTCCATGCTCAGTCTTGCTGAGGGAGGCCTCCACCCATCAAGCCTGCTGGGGAGGGCCCGAGGGGAGTGGGCACTTTTCCATTATGGGTGACTGTATTTGCAAAGGGTGAGGGGAAGTGCCCCTCAGTAATGTTGCAGATACAAATCAATATCTTCAAATCAACCACTTTGTATGATTTCTTTGTGTACTATTTTCATAATTTCTTATAAATTATTACCAAATTAACCATGCAAAGAGTATAAAAATAGTTTCTTTCTATTATGGCAAACAGCAAAATTCCTTCTCTAGACACAACGGCCATTCCTCCTTCCTCAGAATTATCTGCATTGGTAGATTCTTTTGGGTACACATTTCTGTTTGTAAATACTTAAATTGTCTAATTTCATCCATCCCACACCCTATATGAGAAAACTATTGGAGTACAACTTAAGAATATAAATAAACTTTCTGACTTGTTAAAATACTTGAGATAAGAAATATATTGTCTAATAATGAAAGGATCATTTCTCATTTCAAATAATAAGGAAAATTGGAGTTAACTAGAAAGCAGGCCAGTATAGTTCAGTGGCTTTTAAACTTGAATCCACATCAGAATCAGGTGAAGAAACTGAAAAAATATAAATGGTTGGCCTGCTTATAAGAAAATGCTACAATAATGGGGAGCATTATTTTTAAAATGATAATTTTTAATTGCTTACTCACAATATAATGGATTGAAGTATCAGTGAAAACAACCACGATAATTTGAAATAAGTGGAAAGCCCAACTTTACATAAACTAAGAGAAATCTTCAGTTCTGATGCATAAATTTGTACTAGCAAAATGAACACAGATGAGTGCGGAAGAGGATGTGAGAGGAGCAGATGTCAGAGCAAACTGCAAGTGCCTTTTTCCAAGAGGAGAAAGACAACCTGAACTGCACAGTCACAGCCACATCCTTAAAATATTGGCAACAAATTGCACAGACTGGAGGTGAAGATTCTTTGGAGATTCACATTCATTGCATTCATCGGGTTTCTCTCAAGAATGAATGTTGTAATGTTTAATGAGATACTGCTTCTGGCTGAAGGCTACTCCACATTCTTACATATATAGTGTTTCCTTCCACTATGATTTTTCTCATGGTCAGTGAGATTTGACTTGATACTGATGGCTTTCCTACATTCCTTACATAGATAGGGTTTCTCTCCAGTTGGTATTCTCTGGTGTGCAATGAGGCTTGATTTCTGAATGAAAGCTTTCCCACATCCATCACATGCATAGGGTTTCTCTCAAGCATGTATTCTCAGATGGTTAATGAGGTTTCCCTTCTGGTTGAAGGCTTATCCACATTCCTTGCCTATATAGGGTTTTTCTCCAGAATGAATGCTCTGATTTTTAATGAACTATTGCTTTTGGCTGAAGGCTTCTCTGCATTCTTTACATTAATTTTGTTTCTCTCCTCCATGAGTTTTTTTCATGCTCTGTGAGATATGATTTGTACCTAAAGGCTTTTTCACATGCTTTACATGCATAGGGTTTCTTTGCAGTAGGAAATCTCTTGTATCTGAGATTTGACATCTGAATTAAAGTCTCTGGCATATTTATGATTTCTCTTCAGTTATAATTTTCTGATGAATATAGATTTTTCTGTCAGGTTGAAAACTTTCCCACATTTATAACATTTCTATGCTTCTTCTCCTTTGTGGCTTTAAAAATGAGGTGTAAAAAATGACCTTAAAGAGCAGACAACATTCAGAAAACTCATATGGTTTCTCTCTAGTTTGAATTTTCTCATATTCTTAAGGTTTTTTTTTCAAATGAAAGCATTCCCATGTTCATTACAATATTAACTAATGTATGAATATCTCATGATCATTGAGATTTAATGCCTAGCTGAAGGATTTACAATATTCCTTACATACACAGGGTATTAC
The DNA here is from genome assembly GCA_029593785.1 of Cabassous unicinctus. Lineage (NCBI taxonomy): Eukaryota > Metazoa > Chordata > Mammalia > Cingulata > Chlamyphoridae > Cabassous > Cabassous unicinctus. Next base: position 12,663 of record JAQZBX010064442.1, on the reverse strand, counting down.
TCCTGCATGTTTCTCTAATGGTTTTCATCCACTATGAATTTTCTCATGGTCAGTGAGAGTTGATTTCCTACTGAAGGCTTTCCTACATTCCTTACATATATAGGGTTTCTCTCCAGTTTGCCTTCTCTGGTGTGTAATGAGGCTTGATTTTGATTGAAAGCTTTCCAACATCCATCACATTCTCAGGGTTTCTCACCAATATGTATTCTCAGATGGTTAATGAGGTTTCCTTCTGGTTGAAGGCTTTTCCACTTTCATTGCCTATATAGGGTTTTTCTCCAGAAAAAATGCTGTGATGTTTAATGAACTATTGCTTTTGGCTGAAGGCTTCTCTGCATTCTTTACATTCATTTTTTTTTCTGTCCAGTATGAGTTTTTTACATGTTCTGTGAGATATGATTTGTACCTAAAGGCTTTCTCACATGACTTACATTCATAGGGTTTCTTTGCAGTAGGAAATCCCTTGTATCTGAGATTTGACATTTGAATTAAACCTCTCTCACATATATATGATTTCTCTTCAGTAAGAATTTTCTGATGACTAAACAGGTTTTCTGTCAGGTTGAAAACTTATTACATTTCTATGCTTGTTCCCCTGTATGGTTTTTAAAATGAGGAGTGAAAAATGACTGTAAAGAACAGGCTACAATCAGGACACTCTTATGGTTTCTCTCTAGTTTGAATTTTCTCATATTCCATGAGGTTTTCTATCAGATGGAAGCATTCCCATATTCATTACAATACTAACTAATGAACGAATATTTCATGCTCAATGAGATTTAATGCCTGACTAAAGGATTTCCAATATTCCTTACACACACAGGGTATTACTCCTGCATGTTTCCTTCATGTGACTCTAGCTTTCCCAAACTCATGAAATCTCAAATGCTTTGTCTGAAGGATTAATTTTCACATAATGTCAGGAGGTTGAATTTCCAAGAAAACTTCACACTCATTACACTTAAAGGGTTGGTCTTACCGTTTGGGGTAACTGGCAAAACTCATTGTCTTCATTCTTTTTTCCTTATAGAGATTCCCTCATGCTTAGGAAAGCATGATGCAAATTCCTTCAAAGTGAAGTTACTTTCATAGAAGTGTTATTTTGAGGAAACAATACTTGTGGTCTGAGAAAATATTTTTCCAACTTTCTCACATTCTCTGCCTCTATCTTCAGTATATACTGTTGTGGAAGTGGATATAGCTTCACTCATAAGCCTTTTGTTATGTGGTTCGTTCTGCTTCTTAATGTCATAAGCTTCTTCATAGTTTGTGGGGTGCAGCAAAAGCAGTGCTTAGTGGGAAATTTATAGCATTGAATTCATTCATTAGAAAAGTTGAAAGATCCAATATCAATCATCTAAGCATACAGTTTGGGAAGTGCAACAATATCTCCTTTTATTTGTTCTATCATTCATGGCTCTTCTTGCTTCAAATGAGCATCACATTCAGTTTGGTTACTTCATAACTAGGAAATGGGGAAGTGATACAGCATTTGACTTATGATGGGAACAAAACAATACCCCATAAATCAACCCAGGAACCCTCAGGCTTCTGAAGAATAAGAAAGGTGCAGCTTCCAAAGATGCATGATTAAGGTGGTCCCAGAACAAAGGCCAAAATGTCAACACAGGAAATCCTGAATATATTGTCTAGGACTGACTATTTTTGTTCAATTTCCTTTTCTTTTATGTATTTGATTGAGATGCACTATTTAATATTCTGTTAAGTTTACCAGGGAAATTATAACATTTTTGCTTACCTTTCCAAATCTGCACTTAATATTTGTTATTGACTTGCCAAATAATGTATTTTAAAATATTTTATATCCTGTATTAGACAGCCAAAGGGGTGCTGATGCAAACTATGAGAAATCTATTGGTCTTATAAAGGATATTTATTTGGGGTAGAAGCTTAACTTACCAAGCCATAAAGCATAAATTTCTTCCTAAACCAAAGTCTGTTACACCGGCTTGGAGCAAGACAGCTGCCCACCTTTGCCAGGGTTCAGGCTTCTTGGCTTCCTCTCTTCCAAGGACTGTGTTTCTCTCTGGGCTCACCTCCTCTGTTTCCTCCACAAGATCAGTGTAGACTATGAGGCTCTCTAAGCTTTGCCTCTCTCCACAAGGCCAGCTGTGAACTGCCAGGTGAATGGCTTTTCTCTTTTCCCCGGGCGTTCTGTCCTTGCTCATTAGAACTCCAACATCAAAAACTACTCAAACTCTGTCATTTGCCATGTCTTTTTATGTTTTTATGTCTTTTTATGTCTTTTTATGTTTATGTGATCACACCCGCCAATGGCCGTGGCCCAATGCCCTACCGACTGTGGCCCAGTCAACGCCCTTATCATAACTTAATCATGCCCAGATAAACAGACCAGTTTGCAAGCATAATCTCATATCTCCTTTCAGAATTCATAATGATATCAAACTGCTACATATCCATTTACCCATCTTATGCTGTATATTATTTTAACACTTTATTGATATCCTAGGCCATGAATATCATTATTACTTTATCCATTCAATAGTCATTTAGATATATGAATTTAATTAACAGATACTGCTCTTCAATCCATTGTGAATCTTGAAGCTTCTGAGATTATTTTCTTTCTGCCTGAAGAATATTCTTTTACATTTCTTTTAAAGTGAGTTACTGCCTGAAAACTTTATTAGTTTTTAATCATCAGTAAAAGTATTTCTTTCACTTCTTCCTGAAGGATTGAGATGAATTAAATCTCAGTCCCTCTAGCATCTCCACTGCTCTTGAGAACACCCTTAGGGTGGAATTTCTCCTTTCTGTTATAAATGTAATCAGCTCTTTGAAGAAGAAAATAGGGGCTTTCAGTTTTACAGCCCGCTTCCTTCCACCCCATCTGCCTGGCAAAATCTGTTCACTCTGTCTCTGGGGATGGGAATAATGACACACCTCTCTGAGCTACAAACCTGATTTTGGAGCTAAGATTTGGTAGAGAAAGCACAGTATATTGACCTCTTCTTGGGACCATTCTAGGGACCAGTGTAACGGTGTTCAGCACACCATTTTGCTCAATGATGGCCAAACCCTAAGTACAGCCACTGCTTCATGAGTTCCCATTTCTCCCAGTCTTAGGAGACCCATTCTTGTCCCTGTGACCTGGGATAATGCAGTTGTTTGAGTCTTGTGTGGACCCTGGCAAAGTATGTTCTTACTAACCCATTGCTGTGTGTGTAAGCCGTATGTATGTAGGACATTTTGGTTACAGTCAGATATGGGACCTGTGATTAGGTCATTTTTTGTTAGATTGCTTTAGTTTGTTAAGGGCCTCTGATTAGATTTCAGTGACCAGGATGGACCCCAATCATTGTGTTGAAGTCCTACCTACAGTAACCCACAGAGAAACAATGCTGTCATGTTTACCCTGCCATGTGGGAGAGTGCTCCAGGATCTCCTACAGTTCTGGAGAGACACAGAAACCTGAGAGGCTGAGGGAGAGTCCAGAGGCTGGAGTCTTGGAGCAGCTTGAAGCCAAAGACATCCAGGCCAGAGGAGAAGGGAGAGGTGTGAGCAATTGTGTCTGATGGCCCACTGCTGAGCTCAGGTAGAAAGAGAGTTGGGAGAGACAGAAGAGAGACAGAGGCAGCCCCAACATTTTGCCTTGGCTGGAGTCCAACAGCAGCTCAATCATGTTAAGACAGCATTTTTGAGGATGCCTTGATTTGGACTTTTTCACAGCCTCAGAACTGTAAGCTTTAATGCTAATATATTCCAATTAAAGCCAACCTATTCCTGGTATTTAACATTGGCAGCACTTGGCAAACTCAAACAGCTTGGAACACAGGTTTGGAGAGCTGCCCTCTTCCCAAATGACAGTGTGATGCAACTGCCCAGTGAATTCACCTGTTAACTGTGCATGACTACAAACTGGGCAAGAATGAGTACTGGTAAGACAAAGGGGGAAGTGCTCTTGGCCAGCAAGTCCTGCAAGACAGGGAGTCAGGCAGGGGAGTCACATGGTTTGGGGACTAGTCTAAAGTCACAGATGTCCCAGTAGGATGTACCTGCCTCAACCAGGGGTTGGCTACATCCTCTGGGGCCAATAAAAGCATGGGACTTGGTGTTTGGTGCAGCAGAGGAGTCAGGGCACAGAGAGGAGACTTCCAGCTCATGCTCCTTTTGGCCTTCCCTCCTTCCCTTGTCCTCCAGCATTGACACTCTGGGGAGGCAGCTCTTACTGTACCCCTCCTGGGACCCAGGCACAGACTCAAGTGTTCTGTTTTGTGTTCTACACTCACCTTTGCCAATCTTGGGGCAGCTAAAGAAAAAGCAATGCTCAGATGAAACCTGTTGGTCAGGTTTCCTGTTGGTCAGGAAATAAATGTCAAAATTCACATTACAGCATTGGCTACAGCCATAACATCACCAGAATGAAAAACATTAGGCCAGTGACCCTAAGAAATAGTACGGGAGTCCCAGAAAGTCCTGGCACCTGGGGATGACAAGAATAGAAGTGAAGTTGTGAGATAGTGCCGTTTGCAGAAACCCTCAGAGGGTGTAGATGCTGGATATTTCTCAGACTAACTAAATATTAAATTATCAACACGTTTTTAACTGTTGAAAATGATGCATCTTGGAAAATATTCTGAGAGCCAGAGCATAAAGGGTTAAGCATTTAAAAAGCATGCTTGCTTGCAGAGAAACATTAGTAAATGTCTCCAAGGACACTGCATACTGCAGATATCAATAGGAGGAGGGAGAGCGGAATGAAATCACCACTAAGATGTTATTGTCTCAATTTCCAAGAAAGATTGTCTGGAAACTCAGAAACAGGCAGTGCTTTCATGCACCTAGCTGAGGAACTAGTGAAGGACTCCCTACTTTTGTTATCAGCTTTGGAGTATAAAAAGCAGCTTCAGCCAAAATAAACTTGCTGGCATTCCACATGGAGTTAGGTCCCCTGATCCCAATCTTTCTCTGGATCATTCCCGGCATCGTCTACCTCCATGTTGAATTACAACAGATGGCGCCCAACTTGGGGCTCGACTAGTCTTTTCTCCAGATCAATGCTTTGGAAACAAGGACAGTTGTTGGTGGGTCGCAAGGTCCTTACATTCTGTGTGTTGAATGAAATAATCTTGATCATCAGGGTAATGGGTAATCAGTCGACTCGGTTAGAGGAATATTCCCAAGTTTTGAAGACTGTGTTAAAGAATACAGGGGTATCTGTGATGACCCTATAGTTACTAGAACTCTTTTCTCTTGTACAGAAACATTGTTATGTATAGTCTTTTTATAGTCTTATTTCTGTTGCTCTTGAACCATTAGAGTAAGATGAAAATGAAGATATTAAAACGGATACTGCTTTTGCTAAAACAATTGCAGAAAAAGCTAATGATTTTAATGAAAATATATATGAAAAATTAATGAACAGCCAAAAACAGGATAAACTCATGTCTAATAAAAAGAAAAAGGGAGATTATTGAAATTTTCCAGTGGTCGTTAAGCTGTCCACTCCAAAAGATGATTTATTGTCTTTTGATTCAGTGTCTGCACCTCCTAAGGTATCTGATGATCCATTTTTTTACAACATTTGATGACCCTCCAAAAGCTTCTGTTTTTGTGCCAGCACCATCCTCTTCAATTATGAAAAGTATAGCACAGGGAAGTAGAGAAGGAAATTCAGAGGGTATGCAATTTTTTTTTTTTTACTTTTCTGGTAACAGTAACTCAAATTCCAGTAGATGCTAACAATCCACAAGGGGGTGTACAATATGAGCATGCTGCTATTTCTTTTAAAACTATCAAAGAATTAAACCAAGCATGCACTCAATATGGTGTAAATTCTCCTTATACTCAAGAATTTGTGCAAGAAATGGCACAAGCAAACAGATTAATACCCTGGGGCTGGGATTTGTTAGCTCAAGCTCTTCTTAATTCAGCAAAATTTTTACAATTTAAAACTTGGTGGGCTGATGAAGCTAATATTGTAGCATGATGAAATCAACAGCAAAATCCTCCAGTGCCTATTACTGCTAAACAAATATTAGGAATAGGTCAATGGGCTGGGTTTTCTCACCAATCTCAATATGATGATATTGCCATTGTACCAGTTTGATTGTGCTACCTAGCCACCTGGTGATGAATCTCCACCCCTGGACAGGCTGTACAAGCATTTTCAGAAATTATTCAAGGGAATACTGAACACTATGCTGCATTTGTAGCAAGGCTGGTAGATGTAGTCAAAAAGACAGTAATTCAACCTGATCTTAAAGAACTGCCTGTTCCAAAAGATTTAGTAAGATTAATATTAGGAAAATCTAGCATCAGTTACAGGAGCATCACTATTCTGTCAAAAGAGTTAACTAAGATAAGTACAACATTCAGACACCAACTTTGTAAACCTCCTACTGCCTACATAATGATAAGGCTGTGGGGTGGTAGGGGCTAATAGAATTAAACCACTAGAAGAGTAGAAAACTTGGCAACATTGGTGTTTTCTGTTTTGTTCCCATGCTGATTCTGGTTGGGCCAGTGTGGTCAAATCAATAAAATTAGTACAAAATTTTTATTAAGGTGTTAAAAGGAACTTTCAGTTTTAAATCACTAGCTTACTCCTGAACTTTGAGACTAAGGGTACTCCTAAAAAATAGTAATCCAAAAAATACATTTTAATTATCTGTATAAACAGCTAAATTAGAGCTTAACTGTATTTATGCTGTTTAAGTTGGGCTGGCTGTTTGCTGTTTATGAACAAAAGTGTTTTAAATAACAAGCTTATATGTTACAGGTAACACAGATTCCAGAAAAATCTTAAAAACAGTAAAATCAAAGATGTGAAATGATGGAGGGCTTGAGGGAAGCCATACCAAAGGAGTGAAAATTATCGGTCAAATTAGTAAGCCTTATGTTTCTGTTAGTGTGTCAAAATTATTTCTGTATTTGTCTGTTCAGTGTCAGTGTATATTTTGATACCTTTTGTTGGTAATATTAAATTGATAAATGAAAATTATAAGAGCTGTACTCAAATAGCCAAAAATTAAATAAAGCTGTATATACACTGAATTTTCTAAATGTTCATCAGCAGTTAAAAAATTGCACTCCTGCAGAAGTGCATTGGCAACCTAGCAAAAAGAATACATCAACTCTCCATCAACCTATATATTGGAAAGATGTTAGTGATGGTCAGTGGAAGAAAGGATGGGTAAAAATTTGGGGACAAGGGTATGCTCTTGTGCTTAGAGATTCCAACATGTCCATTTGGCTGCCAAACTGTAGACTGAAACAGAGAGAAGCAGACTCAAGTGAGAGACACAATGAAGATTTTCTGGATGACAGTTCTATTGATCATGCAAGTATTGGGGATAAGAACTAAAAATTTGGGAAGCGGGAGTGGCTCAGTCGATAGAGCCCCCATTTACCATATGGGAGGCCCCAGGTTCACTTCCTGGGGCCTCCTTGTGAGGGCAGGCTGGTCCGCACAGCCTAGTGGGCTGATGCAGCAAGCCCTCACAACAGGAAGCGGGTGTGGCTCAACCGATAGAGCCCCCGTTTACCATGTGTGAGGCCCCAGGTTTGCTTCCTGGGGCCTCCTTGTGAGGGCAGGCCGGCCCGCACAGCACGAGGAGCTGATGCAGCAGGACCTCACAGCAAGGGGAAGATAAGCAGACACAGAGAAGACACACAGCAAATGGACACAGCAAGCACAAGCAGCAAGGGGGGGATAAATAAATAAATAAATAAATCTTAAAAAAAAAAACACTAATAATTTTACATACTGGGCATATATACCTAATCCTCCACTTATAAGAGTACTTACCTGGGGAGATCCATCATTTTCAGTTTTTTTAAATGGCAGTTCAGAATTTCCTGGGCATTTTGATAAAAGATGACCTTCCTAAATAACGAAGAAGGAAAAACCATAAGTAATATGACTTTACCCTTCCTTGGACAGCCACTCTGCATTGGGCCACAACCACCATGCATGTATATTAAAAATCACACTGTGGTTGTGAACCAAACAAATGAAACCTTAATTAAAATCATTTTATTCACATCCTATAATGTTTCCAGTTACAAATCTCAAAATTCCCATTGTTTTTATAGCTGGAACAGTGAGCATTAATGAAACATGATTTTTCTGCAGCAATTGCTCCCTTTACACTTGTGTATCAAAGTCTGTTTTACAGGAGAAATCTACTGCAGTTCTAATAGGATGACACCATCCTGGAATATTTCTCCTGGTTGACATAAATCGCTGCTGACAGTCTTCCCCTGAGAGCCAAATCCTTTGGCACTTTCTAAATCATAATTTAAAAGAACCAAACATTTAATTGGATTAATTATAACTGCTGTAGTAGGGCTTATAGGTATTATTATAGATGCTGCTGTGGCAGGAACTGCCTACATGAGAATATCCAAACACAACAATATGTTAAAAATTGGCATCATAATGCTGGTGAACTATGGCATAGTTAAGCATATTTAGATGAGCAAATTAATAATAGGCTTAATGACTTAGAGATGGCTGTTACACAAATGGGAAATCAGGTATATAATCTTAATTTAAAAGAAGGATTGAAGTGTGATTGGAATGAAAGTGCTTTTTGTATCACTCTTCTCCCATACAATGATTCCCATTATGAATGGGAAAAAATTAAAAATCATTTAATAGGTAATCATACAAATTCATCTATAGAAATTACAGATTTGCAAAAAAGGATTCTGAGCATGTCTCAGAATGAACTTAATAGAATTCCAGGTAGCGAATTTTGGCAATCAGTAACAGACCAATTGAATAAAATAAACCCCTTACATTGGTGGAAATCGACCTCTGTACTTGCTAACTTTGGTGTGGTTATGACTGCTGCTCTGCTTCTCTTAATTATATTAGGAGGAATTTGCAAAGTCCTGCTGTCCCACATTAATAGGGCTGAAAAGACCAGCCATGCCAATAACTTGATTCTGCTTAAAACCCTTGACTCTCAAACCCCCACCCATGGAATCTCAGCTGGTGGCCAGTGACAGATAAGACCTTCAGAGGAGGGCAACCTAAGACAGGCACAGTCACTGTGGACATAAAACAAAAAAGGGGGAATTGTTGGAAAAGATGCTGAGAGCCAGAGCATAAAGGGTTAAGCATTTAAAAAGCATGCTTGCTTGCACAGAAACATTAGTAAATGTCTACAAGGAAACTGCATACTGCAGATATCAGTAGGAGGAGGTAGAGCAGAGTGAACTCACTACTAAGAAGCTATTGTCTGAATTCCCAAGAAAGATTGTCTGGGAAGCCAGAAACAGGCAGCACTCTCATGCACCAAACTGAGGAACTAGTGAAGGACTCCATTCTTTTGCTATCAGCTTTCTAGTATAAAAAGCAGCTTCAGCCTAAATAAACTTGCCTGCATTCCACATGGAGTGAGGTCCCCTGATCTTAATCTTTCTCTAGATCATTCACGGCATCGTCTACCTCCATGTTGAATTACAATAGATGCAGACCTTTTCAATCCCAGAAGAGACCGGAGGGGTTTGAGGGGAAGAAGTTGATGAAAAACCGAAGAAGCTGGAATATAACAAGTGTTCACTACAGTTCCCCAAGGCCAGAGAGGGAATGTCCTGTGTGAGAACCAAGCCCTCAGAGCCCCAATGAAAACCATCATCATAGGATCTGTATCTGCAAAGGAGGACAGGGAGAAAGCCCTGTTGAGCACTCACAGCCTCAGTTAGTGATGTGAGTCACTCTAGCGAGTCTTCACTGGGGAGGAAGCAGCAGGAAGTCCATCTTCTCCTGTGGTGATAACAGCCCTCTAACTGTACATGTGTACAGAGCAGTGTGGCCTCCACACAGACACACCCATGCTCCTCATGCTCCATGGTCACCCTTGCTGAAGGAAGCCTCCCCCTTCCAGGCAGCTGGGTAGGGGACCGAGTGGAGTGAGCACTTTTCCTTTAGGTGTGACTGTATTTGCAAAGGGTGGGGGGAAGTGCCACCCCACTCCCACTAATGTTGCAGATACAAATCAATATCTTCAAATCAACCACTTTTTATGATTTCATTATGTACTATTTTCCTAATTTCTTTTAAATTATAAACAAATTTTCCATGCAAAGAGTATAAAAATAATTTATGTCTGTTATGGCAAACAGCAAAATTCCTTCTGTACCCTCAACTCCCATTCCAACTTCTTCAGAATTATCTGCATTGGCAGATTCTTTTGGGTACACATTCCTGTTTGTAAATACATGCATTCTCTTGTTTCAGCCATCCCACAACCTATCACATATGAGAAAAATATTGGAGTACAACTTAAGAATATAAATAAATTTACTAACTTGTTAAAATACTTGAGATTAGAAGTATATCATCAAATTATGAAAAGATCATTTCTGATTTAAAATATTAAAGAAAATTGGAGTTAAGTAGAAAGCAGGCCACTGTAGTTCAGTGGCTGTTAAACTTGAATCCACATCAGAATGAGGTGAAGAGTCTGAAAAAATATAAATGGTTGGGTGCCTTATAAGAAAATGCTACAATAATGGGCAGCATTATTTTTAAAATGGTAATTTTTTAAATGCTTACCCAGAATGTAATGAATTGAAGAACCAATGAAAACAACCAGAATAATTTGAAATAAGTGGAAAGACCATCTTTACATAAACTAAGAGAAATCTCGAGTTCTGATGCATAAATTAGTGGTAACAACTTGGACACAGGTGAGTGTGGAAGAAGAGGTGGGATGAGCAGATCTCAGAAGAAACTGCAAGTGCCCTTTTCCAAAAGGAGAAAGACATCCTGAATTCCACAGTCACAGCCACTTCCTTAAAAGACTGGCAACAAGTTGCACAGAAGGGAGGTGGAGATTCTTTGGAGATTCACATGCATTATCATCCCAGGGTTTCTCTCTAGAATGAATGTTGTAATGTTAAATGAGATACTGCCTCTGGCTGAAGGCTATGCCAGATTCCTTACATATATAGGATTTCCCTCCACTATGGATTTTCTCATAGTCAGTGAGATTTCATTTGTTACTGATGGCTTTCCTACATTCCTTATATGTTCTCCAGTTTGTAATGTGTATTGATTTCTGAATGAAAGCTTTCCCACTTCCATCACATTCATAGAGTTTCTCTCCAGTATGTATTCTCACATGGTTGATGAGGTTTTCCTTCTGGTTGAAGGCTTTTCCACATTCATTCCATACATAGGGTTTTTCTCCAGAATGAATGCTCTGGTGTTTAATGAACTATTGCTTTTGGCTGAAGGCTTTTCTGCATTCTTTACATTCATTTTGTTTCTGTCCACTATGGATTTTTTCATGTTCTGTGAGATATGATTTGTAGCTAAAGGCTTTTTCACATGCCTTACATGCATAGGGTTTCTTTGCAGTAGGAAATCTCTTGTATCTGCGAATTGACATGTGAATAAAGCACTCCCACATATATATGATTTCTCTTCAGTAAGAATTTTCTGATGAATAAAGAGGTTTTCTGTCAGGTTGAAAACTTTCCCACATGTTCCTTGTGCTTTCCCCTGTATGGCTTTTAAAATGAGGTGTAAAAAATGAATGTAAAGAACAGACTACATTCAGGACACTCTTATGGTTTCTCTCTAGTTTGAGTTTTCTCATATTCCATGAGGTTTTGTTTCAGATGTAAGCATTCCCATGTTCATTACAATACTAACAAATGTAGGAATATTTCATGCTCAAAGAGATTTATTGCCTGGCTGAAGGATTTCCAATATTCTTTACATATACAGTGTTTTACTTCTGCATGTTTCTTTAATGTGACTCTGGCTTTCCCAAATTCATGAAATCCCAAATGGTTTCCCTGAAGGATTAATTCTCAGGTATCTCATGAGGTTGAATTTCCAAGAAAGATTCACAGTCATTACACTTCAAGGGGAAGACTACCATGTGGGGCAAACTGGCAAAACTCATTGTCTTCTTTCTTTTCTCTTTACCCAGATTCCCTCATGCTTATGTAAGCTTGATGCAAATTCCTTCAAAGTGAAGTTACAATCATAGAAGTGTTATTTTGAGGAAACAATGCTTGGTGTCAGAAAAATATTTTGCCAACTTTCTTACATTCTCTGCCTTCATTTAAGTCTGTACTGTTGCAGAAGTGTCTATAGTTTCATTCACAAGCCTTTTGATATGTGTTTCTTTCTGCGTCTTAAAGTCCTATGCTTCTTCATAGTTTGTGGGGTGCAGCAAAGGCAGTGCTTAGAGGGAAATTATAGCATTGAATGCATTCATTAGAAAAGAGGAAAGACCCAATATCAATCATCTAAGTTTACATTTGGGAAGCATAACAATATCTCCTATTTATTTATTCTATCATTCATAGATCTTTTGCTTCAAATGAGCATCACATCCAGTTTGGTGACTTCATAACTAGGAAATGGGGAAGTGATACAGTGTTGGAGAAGATGCTGAGCATCAGAGCATAAAGGGTTAAGCATCCAAAAAGCATGCTTGCTGGCAGAGAGTAAATGTCTCCAAGGACACTGCATACTGCAGATATCAGTGGGAGGAGGCAGAGCAGAATGAACTCCCCACACAGATGTTATTGTCTAAGTTCCCAGGAAAGTTTGTCTGGGAACTCACAAACAGGTAGCGTTCTCACGCACCAAGCTGAGAAACTAGTGAAGAACTCCCTACTTTTGTTATCAGCTTTGTAGTATAAAAA
>JAQZBX010064441.1:0-16493 GCA_029593785.1 Cabassous unicinctus | reverse complement strand
GGAATTCATCATACCGAGTAAGAAAGTCGCTAAAATAATTATTCAAATAATTTATTACATTCGTAGAAAAGTCTATATGAAAGGAATACCAGGTGCTATGGAAACATATGGTACTTTTTGGTAATAGTGGCTCCACCCCAAAGTGATTTTGCATTTTATGATTAGGAAAAAAATACTTTAAACAATTTTCAGCTTGGAAAGACAAATAGTATCTATGGCCTCCTAACTCCCATTAAATATAAATATGAAACAAAATGCCAGAAAATAAACAGTTCGATTTTTCTGATTTTGTGTGTGTGTGTGTGTGCTATATGTTCTAGGCATTTTTCTTCCCCTAAATTAAACATGTATTCCTTTTAATATATAAAAGTGAAAATGAGAAAAGTTAAATCCTTCTTCAATTAAAAGATGGCAACATAATAGAATCTGTTTTTTTTTCTTATTAAAAATTTGCAGTGGGAGCTGATGTGGCTCAAGCATTTGAGCACCCACCTCCTACATGGGAGGTCCCCGGGTTGGGTTCAGGTGCCTCCTATAGAAAAACAGACAATGAGCAAAAACAAACTAGCAAACAAAGAGCAAACAAAGAGCAAACAGACAAAGGAGCCAACTCAGGGGAGCCGATGTGGCTCAGTGGTTGAGCACTGGCTTCCCGCATATGAGATCTCTGGTTCAGTCCCAGGTCCCAGTATTTCAAAATAAAGAAATAAAGAAAAGAAAATAAAAATTTGCAGTGCCTGGAGCTTAGGAAAGTAAACATTTTGATTTCATAGGGCAGTAGATGAAGAATAGAATGTGTCAGACCACCGGGAGTGATCAGAGTCTTTTAATCACCCAGACTGTTTATTCGCCTAAAAAAAAGTCCCGGAATTTTCTTTAGCATGTTGAGCTTAGTCAGCCCAAATCACCAGGCACAAGCCAGAGAGCCCATCCTCCAAAGGAATCAGATCCTCCCAATGAGTTATGGAATATGCTGGACAAGAAGGAGGATGCAAGGGAAGCGGATGTGGCTCAAGCAGTTGGGTGCCTGCCTACCACATGGGAGGTCCAGGTTCAGTTCCCTGTGTCTCCTAAAGAAGACGAGCAAGAAGGTGAACTGATGCGACAAGGAAACACAATGAGGAAACACAGTGAGAGATTCAGCAAGCAGGGAGCGGAGGTGGCTTGGGTGATTGGGCGCCTCCCTCCCACAGGGGAAGTCCCAGGTTTGGTTCCCGGTGCCTCCTGAAAAAAAAAAAAAAAAAAGACGAGCAGATACAGAGAGCACACAACAAACAGAGAGCAGACAGTGAATGCAAATGATGTGGGGCAGGGAGAAATAATAATAAATCTTAAAAAGGAAAAAAAGGGAGGATGCAAATCTTTTTGCAAGTTGGGGTTTCCTAGGAGGGTCTAGGGAAGTGGGGCTAGGTTCTGGATTGACTGTTGTTTTAAAGTGGGATTTGGAGAAACGGAGATCAACTAGTGTTTTAGTTTACCAGGCTGCTATGAAAAATGTCACACAATGGGTTGGCTTAAATAACAGAAATTTATTGACTAACAGTTTTGAGGGTAGGAGAAGTCCAAAATCAAGTAGGCAAGGTTTGCTTTCTCCCTGAAGACTATTGCATTCTGGTACTGACTGCTGGCAATCCTTGGAGTTTCTTGGCTTTCTCATCACATGGCGATGTCCTCTCCTAAACTAGAGATTGGATGCTGTCATGAGGAGAGGGTGGTTTAGCAATTGGGTATCCTCAGTAAGAGTTGGGAATAGCAAAACTGGTCTGGGGGCACCATTGGTCACTCAAAAAGGGGCTGCTCTTTGAACTTGAGAGAGGCAATCCTTCCTCTTAGCTTTGCAGCTGGCTTTGTGTCTGTCCACTGCTTCATTAGGCAGGTCTACTTTCTCTTTTTGAGTCCAAGCTGATTTTCACTCTGTTCTAGATAGGTTTTTATGCTTTCAAGGGGAGAAAACGTCCAAAGCTAATTGAATAATAATGAACATTGATCCTTGAGGAGGGGTCAACCAATTTGTTCCTCCTTTGGGAGTGGAGGGCATTTTACATTAACAAAGAATTAGATGGCAATAGAGGTGGCTCTTAAGGCTAGCAGTGATTGGTGAAGAAAAGGGAAATATATATCCTAAGAAGACATCATAAGCCTTGTATCAAGAAACCTTAGGGGACAGAGAATCCCTACTTGGAATCTGGAGGCATAGTACAAATTTAGACTCAAAAATTAACACCTGGGGAAGTGGATGTAGCTCAAGCAATTGAGCTCCTGCCAATCACATGGGAGGTCCCGGGTTTGGTTCCTGGTGCCTCCTGGAGAAGACAAGCAAGAAAGCGAGTTGGCATGATGGGCTGGCATGGCAAGCTGACGCAACAAGCTGATGCTACAAGGAGACACAAAGAGGAAACACAATGAGAGACACAACAAAGCAGGGAGCGGAGGTGGCTCAAGCGATTGGGTACCTCTCTCCCATATGGGAGGTCCCAGGTTTGTTTCCTGGTGCCTCCTAAAGAAGACGAGCAGACACAGAGAGCACATGGCGAATGGACACGGAGCAGACAGCAAGCACTAAAACAACAGGATTGGGGGGTTGATAAATAAAAATAAATCTTAAAAAAAAAAAGTTAACACTTGTGTGCTGATGTAATATAGAGATGTGAAATTTAGAAGGGGGTAGAGACTGTAAGTCAGGGTGGAGAGGGGGTGTGAGGGTGGGGGCAGGAGAAAAGAGAGGAGAGGGAAAGATGATAAAGCTGTGCATGTTATTTTGCCCTTCCTGGTGTCTTCTCCTGAGTCAGGATCTTTTCTTCTGGGTACCTAGCACAGTGTCCAGCATTTAATAGGCAATCAGTCAAGATTTGTTGAATGACTTATTCAGTTTTGGACCTGAAATACCAGGGAAGAAGAGACATAACGACCTGGCCTATATTGAGAATCATGTCTATGCCAAATATAGTGTTAACCCTTTTGTGAGAGAGTAATGTTGGGTCTTCTCCCTCTTCCAACATATCATCCTGGTAACATATATATGCTGACTTGTGGGAAGTAGGATTTGGATGGCACAGGTCAGCCTTGGTCTTTTGAATTTTTTTCTCTATCTTGTAAATACTATATTAAAGTATTTCCATTCACTATAGAAATATGAAAAGGTCATCAACATTTCAGAGATAATTTCTCCCCCATATCTTGGGAATTAGAATTCTTTTCTATGTGTTTATTATTCCTCTGATTTTCTTCTCTTGACCTCTCTTGTTTAACCACCCCTCTTAGACCCTTCTAGGCAGCTTTTATGAATATAATGCTGAGATGGTAAAGGTTTGTTACAGTTGGGCAGTTTGATGTAGTTATGAATTCCAAAAATATAATTGGATCATGCTTGTACACTGATCTGTTAATCTGGGCATGATTAAGTTATGATTGGGGCGTTGACTGGGCCACGTCAGTAGGGCGTTGAGCCCCACCCCTTGGTGGGTGGGCAATCGGATATAAAAGGCAAGGCAAAGAACAGAGTTGAAGCCGTCTTTAGAGAAGCAGTTTTGATGTTGGAAAGAAGGCCCCAGGAGAAGAGAAGCAAGCCGTTCGCCTGATCGTCTACAGCTGACCTTGCGGAGGAAACAGGAGCTAAGCCTGGAGAGAAACGCAGCCCCGGGAAAAGAGGAGTCCCGGAAGCCTGAACCCTGGCAAACGCCGGCAGCTGTCTTGCTCTAACACGTGACAATGGACTGTGGTGAGAGAAGAAATATAACGCTTTATGGCCTGGTATCTGTGGACTTCTACCCCAAATAAATACCCTTTATAAAGACCAACCCATTTTTGGTATTTCACATTAGCACCCCTTTGGCTGACTAATGCAAGGTTTAAAATAAATTATTAAACCATAGAATTTTTAAGGAGGCCTGAACTATTTATTCCTTAGGATAATAATTTTTTTCCCTAAGCCAGATATCTAATGTTGTAATAGACAGCATCTTGGCCTGATATGTCCACGATAGTCCTGCAATTAGGGAATAATCGATCCATTTTTAATCACAAGCCTATCAGAATAGCTTAACATTGCTATATGATCTATGTGTACTTAATTTTTTATTATGGTTTGCTAGGATTTTCTAGACCTAATACCTGTTGTTTTTTCTACCTCACTACTAAATATAGCATATATTTTCATATCTCCAATTGAAATATTATGTATCCATTCTCTCTGTTGTTTATTTGCTTTCCTTTTTAAATTTTCATTGTAGTTACATATACAACGCAAAATTTTCCATTTTAATCACTTTCATGTGTATAACTCAGTGATAACTATATTCACAATGTTTTGATACCATCACCACCATCCATTTCTAAAACTTTTCCATCACCCCAAATGGAAACTCTGTACCCATTAAGCCATCTCCCTATTCCCCTGTCCTCCCCCCAGCCCCTGTCTCTAAGACTTTGCTTATTCCAGATATTTCATATAAATGATATTATACAGTATTTGACCTTTGCTTTTTTTTTTTTTTTTTCTATTTACTCTTTGGTAAATAATTCTGCCACCTAGCCTTGCTTTTTTAATCCTCATTATCTTTTTTTTCCCCTAATTATAAAAATAAAATTTATTAAAATTTTACACACAGAGAGAGTACATGATACAGATAATTACATACAAATCCTGCTTCTCAACTAAAAAGTAATGCATACAGTTGTAAACAGGGTAAGAATTCCTAAAAACACCCACTGTGTTTCTTTGATCCTAAGTCCCATACTTGTTTTTCTTCTACAATATGACTAGGTCTTATCATCCATATGCACATGTATTATAGGATTTATTGTCCCCTGAAAGGCTACTATTGAATCTATAGTATATCTAACAAGTATTGTTGTCTTAGATTGAAGAACATACAGTATTTGAGATAAGTAAATGGTTTTTATCTACTTTTTTTACTTTACCAGCAATACTTTATTTCTTATATACAACTTTTCCAGTCTCTCCTATATTCCTAGTGATCTTGAAATGGAAAACATGCCATGTTATTGAACATGATCCACTCTTTTCTATTATTTTTGCAGGGAACCACAAATATATAGTGCAGTTTTTTATTTGTCTCAGTGCAAACTGACTGAATTAAGCCTAGCCTCCCAGGTCTTATAATCTATGTAGCTAAAATACTTGCAAGTGAAAAGTAAAAGATTAAATCAAGTATTTGTTTTTCTACCACAAAATCATTTTAAATAATTTTGTTAGAAGCTGATTTACATAACTGACTTAGTATCATAAAAAGTCCCAATTTGTCTTTCTTTTAATAGGAAACCTCTTTTTCTATGTTTGAAGAACTACCTCCTGCAAAAGTAACAGGGCACTAAGAAATGGATGATAGAAAACAAGTATGATGTATATAGAAATGTAATAAACATTTACTTCAAATAAATGCTCATGTTCTGTATTTAAAGAATTGTACTGTGCAATAACTCTATCTCAGTAGTCAGTGATATACTCCATAAGTGCCATGAGGATGAGATCATGTCTGTCTTGTTGGTATATGGTGGTTGCTTAATATAGATTATTAAATGCACAGATGAATACATGGTATGACTAAAAATAAAAATAGTGTATTTAACTGCAAGCTGGTTCAAAGGCTAATGTTGTGCAGTTCATCTTTGGAGACAATTTTACTATAGAATGCTAAAAGGAAATGATAGAAAATACAAAAAATTCCTGCAAGAATGATAATTTTGCATATATGCCAAAATATTATTACATGTTAAGAATGCAATACACAGATAATTGTGAAATTATCTTTTCCATTTTGGGTTTAAGAGTAATATAGCCCTGAGAAGGAAGATATTGGTCCACACAAAGCAGCTCCCAATGCTCCTTTTCTCAGTTGAGGTGCTTATTATGGAACCATAGGTATACAAAAGCTTTTGAGCCATTGCAATATTCCCGCTGCTTTGATAAATAAGAGACAAGTTGTAGGCAATATCTTTTCATAAGTCTAACTGGTCAATTTCTATACCCTCTACCATAAGTGAAGGAAGCTCCAAAGCCTTCTGATAATAATGGATGGCAAGATGAAGTAGCCCTAGGTGGTGAAGGTCACAGCCAAACTGTAAAATGACTCCTGGCAAGGCCCACATAGGCTGAGGTATCACTTAAGAAAGGAAAAGCTCTGCACAATTAGAGCACGTCTTCTTAATACATACTTCTGAGATGCCATGTGAATAAAGTTTAAGCCAATACAGAGACGATAGAGAGGTTCATGGGGATGGGCACAGAAGACTTGCACATACTGTCCACGTGCTTGCTTAAAATTGCCAGATATGAATTCATTGTGTCCATTTAAGACACACAGGGTATGATTATCTGGATTTTTCAGTATTAAATGAAGACAGAAGCAATGATGTACATCTTGGGAATACATTGTAACTTGATTGAAAATGTTCCAGAGCTGTGGTTTATTGACATTTTCCATTAACATTATCCTGATGTAGTTATATGCCTTTCTGAAATTTTTGTTTAGATTTACAGCAGAAAGACCAAAGTATTCTAGTTCTTTGTGTTTTTCCTGTCATCATAAAATGAATAATATTCCAATGAAGAATCCACAAGTAATTCAGCCTCTTGAAATTGGGATAGGTCACATAAGGAGTATATGGCTGTATTAGTTAGCCAAAGGTGTGCTGATGCAAATTACTAGAAATCTGTTGGCATTTATAAAAGGGTATTTATTTGGGGTAGAAGCTTACAGTTACCAGGCTGTAAAGCGTAAGTTACTTGCCTCACCAAAGTCTATGGCCACGTGTTGGAGGAAGATGGCTGTCGATATCTGCAAGGGTTCAGGCTTCCTGGGTTCCTCTCTTCCCGGGGCTTGCCTCTCTCCGGGCTTAGGTTTGCTTCTCTCCACAGGGTTTCTCTCTTCCTGGGGCTTGCTTCTCTCCAGGCTTATGCTTGCGTCTCTCCACAAGGCCAGCTGTAGACTATCAGGCGAATGGCTCGACTCTTCCTGGGGCCTTCTCTCCTTCGTCGTGGCCAAGCTCCTCTGTGTGCTTGCTTCCCTGGGCTCTAGTATTAAAATTCCAACATCAGAAATCCAACTAACTCTTCTGCTCTGCCATGTAGTTTTACCTCCGAGTCCCTGCCCACCAAGAGGCAGGGAGTCAACATGCTACTGACGTGGTCCAATCAAAGCCCTAATCATAATTTAATTACACCCAGAGGAACAGACCAGTTTACAAGCATAATCCAATATCGATTTTTGGAATTCATAAATAATGCCAAACTGCTATAATGACCTTCAACAGAAGGTTCCACCCGTCATCTCTTGTCAAGACACTCATAAGTACAGCAAATATTGCTTTTGCATCACAATATGCTGTCTCTTGGTCATCGCTGTCTGATATTTTGTCTTTTGACGTTTTAATAAGGTAAAGATATCTCTCTCCAGGTTAGAACTGGATATCAAACAGACTTGGATTCTATTCATTGCTACTTTAAAAGCATGGTCAACATGGTAAGGTATCCACATAACCATATATTTTGCCTTGTAAAAATAACAGAGCAGATCAATGAAGCAATAACTTCAATTCCTGCTGTGCAGCATTTGCATCCTGTGTTGAAGTATTGGTTCCAGAGCTTCCAGAGCTTTCTCAGGTCAACCCAGCTACTGCTGAAGGGTGGAAAGTGAAATTCTTGCATCCAAATGGAGGGGAGCTAGATCAACCACTTTGCCATAGCTTTCTGCAGCACGCTCCATGTGCTAAGCCTAAGGCCTTTATTTATTTATTTATTTATTTATTTATTTTTATTTATTTATTTATTCCCCCCCTTGCTGCTTTTGTTTTGCTGTGTCCATTTGCTGTGTGTTTCTTCTGTGTCTGCTTATCTCCCCCTTGCTGTGAGGTCCTGCTGCATCAGCCCACTGCACCAAGTGGGCCGGCCTGCCCTCACCAGGAGGCCCCGGGAAGCGAACCCGGGGCCTCCCACATGGTAAACGGGAGCTCTATCGATTGAGCCACACCCGCTTCCCTAGCCTAAGGCCTTTAAACATTCTGCATGTTGAAGGCAAACTTTGGCAAGATTGTATTTTTTCAGAGCAGACTAGTGCACTAAGGAGGAGAAGTGCAGAATTATATTCACCAACATCCAGAAAAGCTTCAGCAACATCTAGATATAGGTCTCCCATAGCTTCAGGATTCTGTTCCACCAGTTTTGTCAAGAAAGGATTAAGTGGTTCAAGGATGTTGAGATGTACAAGGCAGACCATCAGTTTCACTGTGATATCTATTGGAACAGCATCAGGTATAGTGTAGGTAACATCCTCACCAGCTTTATTCTCTTCTGGGGTGCCATCTTCTGTAGTTTTTATTTTTAAATTTTTTTTACCAGCATGATTCCAGAAAAATCTGTAATAACCTCCAAAGCTTTGTCATACTGTTTGTTAGAAACATAGAATTCAGCTGCTATGTTAACATCTTCCATAGAGACTAGGCCTTGGTGTTTTGAGAAAGCTTCTTCAACAATGTTAATAGCTGAAGCGAAATCATTGGCTTCATAGTAACTCTTTGCCATATTGCTGACCAACTGCATAAAATGTTCTCCATCAGGCAGAGGCAAAAGGTTTAAAATACGTCTATTATAACTATCCATTGCTATTTTATTATCTCCCATCTGTTCATAAAGGCTTGATCACTCCCACAGATAACAAACATTAGTTGGTTCATCTTTAAGGGCTTTTGTAGAGCTAAAAATAGCCTGCTTGATATTATCTTGTTCCAGAGACATTTCTGTCAATCGAACCCATTCTTCTATATCACTGGGATTTAAATGTGCAGCAATGAACTCAAATTGCAATGATTTCTTCATATCACCTTGGTCCTCATATATAATGGCAAGAGTAGAGAATGGCTCAAAAGCCAGAGGAGCTTGTCTTATGATCTCCACGCACATCAATATTGCCTCCTCACGTTCTCCTCGAGCAAAGCGAATGTTGGCTTCACCCATGAGAACTCTCAGAGCTCTGGGAAGTTTACTCTGAGGCCTTTTCTCTTTCATCATTTTCTTAGTTTCACTATTGAGAACCATCTCCAATATGAATACATCACCAGCAGTGGGTTGTTGAGGTGTTTCTTCCTCCTCTTCCTCTTCATCCTCTTGCTCTTTTTCTTCTTCCTCCTCTTCCTCATTCTCTCCAAGAATGGAAGTGAAGACCTTGGGCACTGACTTACTGACCCCAAATGATGTTTCTCAATTTCAAATTGTCTTTGAAGTTCTGGTCGACCAAGATGGGGGAATAGGATGTTCTAGGATGTTGTTCCCCCCAGAAGCTTTGAACAACTAACAAAACCTGGCTGAGCCACCTTCCTCAAAACCCTTCACTGACATCTTTGTCCTGAGATTTGATATAGTCAATTCTTGATGACGATAGAACTTCAGAGTCATTTGGATTATCTTCAGCTGATAACTTTCTTTTTTCCTGAAAACTTTTCTTCTCGCGGGTTTTCCTTTCTTCTCTACATCTTTTGAACTCCTCAAAGGAGATTTTCCCTTCGAAATAGCCGGTGAGCTCTGGGCTAGAACCAACCAGGCAACCCTTGGAACTGGAAGAGCAGCGCCTTCCAAACTCCACCCCACGCCTGGGGCTGCAGAGAGCCAATCCTCATCTTTTCATTTAAGAACTTAACAGCCACAAAAATGTCTCGGGGCAAAAACCTCTATTTCTTAAAATCCTAATAATCATCATAGTTTTTCTTTTCTTGGATCAGATCATACTAAGTTCCCTTAAATCTCTGTGGGGAGCAGGTTAAGAAGGTGTATATATTTGCATATTCCTTGATTAAATTATCCCTTACACATGTTATTTGTGAGGAACTTGTTAGAAAGTGGAAAGAGAAAAGGTACAATTAGATTTGATTTCTTTGTATTCCTTTGAGGTGGAAAAATTAAAAGTACCATAAGTTATTTAATTTTACATTTAGAAAACAATCCTAGATTTTATAAATGGTGTTATATATGGTTAGAGGTCAGATTTTCTCAAATGTCTGGCGTATGCTAAGTAGGAGAATCTATCTCCCCTAGGTAGTGGGAGTGAATTCAGTGTTGAGGTTGTTTTGTTTATTTTTTTTTCCCCCAGAAGAGCCAGTGTTTCATCTGTAGAAAATAAGGGGTATGATTTAGTGTGAAGCTTCACCCCATTATGAAGCTGAATTCAAACACCTGTGCTAATTGTGAAATTTAAAAAAAACTAATAAAGCTATTTCTTTCCCTAAAAAAAAAAAAAAAGTTTTGTTTTTGTTTTTTTTTGAGGTACCGGGGCTGGAGGTTGAACCCAGGACCTTGTTTGTATGTGGGAAGCTGGCACTCAACCAAGTCACCTCAGCTCTCCTCACCCAAGATTCAGATGAGGCTTTCTCACCTGGACCCACCCATTTGATTCTGAAAAAAAACAAACTTCTAATCAGAGGGATCTGTCCAGGAAGGCAGAATTTTCTATATGCGGAGATCCTGAGGTTAAAAAGAGCTTGCAGGTTTTGAGGAAGCGAATGAAGGCCAAAGTGTTTGAACAGAGGGGAAGAGGTCATGGGATGAGGTGGGAGGGTGGGGCAAGGACTACTGGATCATGCAGGATTTTGTAGGTTATATGAAATTTTGCTATTTTTATCCCTTGTTGAGGCTGTACCACCAACTAGCTGTGCCAGTGTGCCTTGTGGCTCTGTAATTTCGAGGACTTTCCAGGATTTTACCATCATTTTAGAAGCAACCTGAAAGTCCAGCGAGAGGGAATCTGTTAAATAAATGATACGCAATCCCATGCGCCATCATGTCACTATCAAAATGTTTTAAAAAAATATACCAAGTCACTGACCAAGGAATATAGTAAAAAAATCATATTAAGTGCTCAAGTAGGCTGAGAAATTGTGCATATTAAACTTAATCTTACATACATAGAAGAAAGACTGGAGGGAAATACACCAATATATTAGCAGTGGTTATTTCTATGGGAGGGGTTGGGTTTTCAGGTGATCTGCATACTTTTACTTAAAACCTGCCAAATTTCTACAGTATTTGAAAATACAATGCGTCTATCATTTTCAATAATTTCTATAGTGTTATTCAAGTAGAAAAAATCCCTACAGCAATTAAACAGCCTTATTGAATCAGGGCCTCAGTCTAACCAGCTCAAACGCCTTGGACTGCAAAAAAGCCTCTCAGGTTTTAGGGATAGTGACACTCCGAGCTTTTTGGTTTTCTCAGGGGAAGCAAACTAACCCGAGAAAGAACTTTCGAGGAGCCCAGGGGGCGTATACGTTTCCCATTGGTTCTTCTTGGGAGACCCCGCCCGTTCCCCGCCCCCTGCCTGGTCGGACGAGCCAATAGGGGCGCCAGTTGTCGTTTAAACGCCGAGCGTGGCGGCGCGCGACCGTCTGCGGTGGAACCTTGGGTGAGTTTGGCGGTTGAGGCCGGGGTACCCGCGCAGAGGGCCGGCGAGAGGTCTCCTGGGCGCGGCTGGGAAGGAGAAGGGTGAGGGCTGTCCCGGGGAGTCGGTGCGTGGGGCCTGGCTCAGCCGTGGCCTTGGACCGCGGCGGGGTCCGCGTCCGGAACCCTCGGCGGATCTCTTCTGCAGGGTGTCGGGGGTCTGCGCCGGCCCCAAACCTCCTGCTTCCCTTGAACTTAGGGCCTCTGACCCGGGCTTGAAGCTTTAACAGCTGGGTTCTGTGCCTGTGGGCTCAAGCACGGACTTCCCTGCTTAGCTCTTCTAAGAGAAGGGAGTTTTGGCCAGTGCTCCATCTCAGCCGTCCCTTGCCTTCCATAATCCCCAGGGTCTGATACGTATTTCTCATCCCCAGAGTAATCCAGAATGACTACTCTCATCTTTGTTGATAAGGAAAATGGAGACCCAGGCACCCGTGTGGCTCCTAAAGATGGACCGAAGCTGGGACCTGGGCCTTGTAAGTATACATGCTGCAGTCAGATACACAACCATGGTGAATTCATTGTGAATATGGTCTGGAGCTGGGGGAGGCATTTAGTGCACGTTGTCGGCAGTTGGAGTCAAGTCTACTGAGCACTCTTCTTGCCGAGAGCTTGTTATGGGTCCCATTTTCATGTTCAATATCTTAGTGGGATCATTTGAGAGAGTACTGAAATGAAGTGCTATAGGGCAAGTTATGGTCAGGCCACTGCCAAAGAGGGGGGTTGGGTTAGGACAAGTTTTTACGCAGTCAGCCTTCAAGTTGCACAGTTGTTGACTCCCTGAATAATCTTATTGTAATACACTCCAGCCGTCAAAGCTTTCGATGGGAGATCTCACGTTTCAACACCGCGGTTTGGCAAAATATTTGATGCTCCACCAGCCTTACCTAGAGCTGCCAGAAAGGCTCTGGGAACTGTCAACAGAGCTACAGAAAAGTTAGTAAAGACTAATGGACCCCTCAAGCAAAAACAGCCCACCTTCTCTGCCAAAAAGGTAAGTTTTGATTATAGAGACACTGTTTAAACGCTTCAGTGCTTTTGGCTTTAAAAAAAAAAAAAAAAAGCCTATTGACATTCAACCTGGCTTCCCTGTGTATAGAAGGAAACACAGGCTAGCAAACCTAGATTAGCAGAGGAGAATCATGTGGCCCTTGTGGAGTTCCTGCGTACCTTTTGATTGGAAGCAGCTAGTGAATGTTGTTTTGCACCAGCCGTTAACTAGTGTCTTGAAGCAGATTGGTTGGTAGCATCTACTTACAGATAAGTAAAGTTCTGAGAGAGTTGGTACCTTGCAAGAGATCACATATATTGTAATGTATATTAGGGAAAAAACCTAGCACTTTACATCAGACCTGTGACTTACTAATAGTGTGGCTTAGGACAAGGCTAAAACAAATGCCTTTTTAAAAACAGTGAGTTGACTCAAAAAAGTAAATACAGCTATTACAAGGATATGGCAAAAATAATGAGGATGTTACACAGAGGACTGAGGTGTGAGAAACCCTGTGGTAGGGATTTCTTTCCTCTAGGTGTATGTACATGTAAGTTGAGAATACCTTAGCCTCTGTTTTAACCTTCTAAGGAACTATCTGCTTGCCAGTTCCAGACTAGGGAATTATCTGTGGTGGACTCCTAAAGTCCTTGACTGTCTACTCAGTGTGTCTGTTTAAGGAAGACAAACTTGTTTTTAATATGTATATATATTTTAATATTAACTTGAGGAAATAAAATAACACTAATGGAAAATCACACATCCAAAAATGGCTTTTAAGATTAGCTACTCTTCTGGGTGATTTATGTTCATTTTCTCCTCTTTTAGGTCGAATAATTGGGCTGATTTGCTCTGAATTAACTGTTTTGCATTCTTAATAAGTTACACTGACAGGTGCTAATACTTAAATTTCAACCTTTTTAGCCATGATACGGGAATTGCTTGCTGAATTATTTGTGTGTAATCATGAGAATTAAGGCTTATGACTTCTTAGAAGTCAGCATGAAATTGACAAATTTTAAAATGTGGTGGAGTAATCACATGTTTTGAAAAGGCCCTGCAATTTACTATATTAATCAGTTGATAAGGCTTCCACTCTCATTAATCCTTACTTTCTTGGGTTGTTTCAGATGACTGAGAAGACTGTTAAAGCAAAAAGCCCTGTTCCTGCCTCAGATGACATCTATCCAGAAATAGAAAAATTCTTTCCCTACAATCCTCTAGGTAGTATCTTTTGAGGTTACAAAAATGAGTTTGGCTTTGAGTTTCTCTTAGAATTCAATTCGTCTGTAGTTTGGTATGGATGTGAGTAACATATGGCCCAAAACTATAATGAAAGACTGTCTGAATCTGGTTTGCTTTGAACAAATACTCTTGTTGGTGGAATTATTTGTAAGGTATCATCTAAGGCCAGGAGGGGAATAGAAATAAAGATGTGGAAGACATGGTTCCTGTCTCCAAAAACTTACCACCTGGGTGTGTGTGTGTTTGTGTGATGTGTTCACTAACATTGAACAAGTCTAAATGTTGATAGTCTTTCTAGCAAGATTTTTAGAAAGTGAGTTTTATGTCAAGTTGAGCAATGCCTGAGAATACTTTGGTAGGATTAAGTATTCCTTTGGTTAGTCAGTGGAAGTGAATTTTTGTTCCTTCAACCTGCTGTGTTTCTGAAATATTTTCCTATCATGGATCCAGCTTTCAGCTTTGCTTTACTTAGCAAACAGGAGAGGCTATGGCTGTAGTGGTTAACAACACAGAGATCCCCTACTCTGAGTGAGCCCACAATTTGGAGGAAAAGCCAAAACTGCACAAATCATCTCAGAGTATGAGGAAATAGGAAAATAGGGCCTGTTGGGGGGAACTGACCCTAGCCTGTAAGAACGGAGAAGCTTTCTCTTAGGAAGTGCAATGAAATTGAGCTTTGAAGGCATGAGGAGATAGCTCGTGATAGAAAATAGAAGAAGGGAGGGGCAAGGCAAGAGAATTCTAGGTAAAGTGTGTGCAAAGGTCTGGAGGTAGAATAAAGGACCAAAGTGGTAAACTGGGTCCTTTATTCTACCTGGAAAACTGAAAGGCATCCAGAATGAAGAATGATATAGGTGGAGGGGGCAGGGGAAGATCAGACAGGGTCCTATAGAGTGCTGAGCGTTTTTTGTCCTTTTTGCCCAAGAGTTTAGCCATTCTTATGATATATTCAGATTATTTCCAGCTTTTATATATTACAAGAACTTCTGCAATTAGTAGTCTCAATTATATTGTTGCATGTTTGTGAGTGTATCTAGAAGGATTGCTGAATGAAAGGGTATATGTTGGTAAAATGTGGTTCATTCATGCTAATGATTACCATTCAGGCATTACGGAAAATTAGGTGCATCTAATAAGCCTATATTGACCAAGAAGGAAAACTACATTATGCTGCATGTAAATAAAGAGATATTGCCAAGTTGCCCTCTAAAATAGGAGTATAAATTACTGAACCTACCTATAGTAGATGAGGATGACTATTTCCCCCATGTTTTCTAATTGCAAGTGTTTTAAAACTCTAATCTTTATCAGAAAGGTAATGATGTCTTTGCTTTAAATTTGTTGTGTGTGTGTCAGCATATTTGACCATTTGTAGTTTTTCTCATTTTAGTATTTCCTGTTGGTTGGTTGTGGCTTCTATTTGTGTCTTCATTTTCTTTTGAATATGTGGCGCTTTTATTTTTTTTTTATATAAGCTCTTGGTGGGTAATGGAAATTAGCCATTATGTTGCAGACTTCTTTGGAGTCTTTATTGTTTTACAATTCAGTGGTTTTTGATTAAGTAGTGACATATCACTCCATTCCTTTTTTTTTTTTTAGGCCAGTAAAAAGAGTTTGGGAAATGGGGGGAAAGAACAGAGCTTGCTGAGAAATGGGAGAGAAAGATGGAAATACACACCAAGGTTTGGTGCGGGCTCCTCTAGGCAGAGAGAGCATCCATTCCTTTTTGACTTCTGGGTTTACCCAGGCTTGAAAAAGAGCCCAGTAGTTCCTGAGTATTTAAGGCTTTAAAGACCTTTCATATCTAAGAACAAAGAAGGAGGAAGAACCTCTATATTCTGACCTTCTGAGAAAACGCTACCTCCTTGAAAAGAGGAAAGACTCAATATTTAAATCATACTTTTCTTAAATCAAGAAACATCAGTTGTTTTAAATAATTCCCAAGTAGTAATAAGATTTCTTTAAGGTGGAATGTTACTTAACACAGTGGTACTCATTTTTTTCCCCCTTCATTTCAGGACCTCTTTACACTCTTAAATTATTGAGGACTCCAAAGAACTTTTATGTTTACTATATTAGAAATTAAAACAGAAATTTGAAAAATATTCATTTAAAAATAAACCCATTACATTAACATATATTTAAGAAAAAATAACTTTTCTGAAACAAAAAAATTTAGTGAGAAGAATGTCATGGTTTTATATTCTTGAAAATTTGTTTAATTGGCTTAATACCAGATGGCTGGATTCTCATCTGATTTAGCAATCTATTGTAATCTGTTGTTTTGGTATATGGCTCGCATAGATAAGTAGTTAAAAAGGGGAGGAATATTTTAATAGCCTTTCAGATAAGTATGGATAGTTCTTTGATACTACTCTAAAACTCAACAAGTGACTGTTTCTTTAAAGCATAGTTGTAATGTGGAATCTGAAACTATATCAATGAATATTTTATACTCTTGACAGTAAAATCCATGAGTTTCAGCTTACACTTAAAATGTAATCTTTTATTGCTTTTATCACACATTGGTTTTATACATTGGTCATTTAAAAATGTTTCACTGAGGTGTTGACATGTTTCATTATATAATATCAAAAGCATATTAATATCGCCAATGAGCTTATTAGAAACATCTTAGAAAACTGTCAAGCTCATGGTAGTAGATGAGTTTTCCAAAACTTTAATTTTTTTTTGTTGAAATTTTTGAATTTTATCATTGGCAACAAATACTGTCAGTTTTTCTTGAAGTGATAGTTTACTTTAATTCTTTTGGAAAATGCTGAAGTCTGAGTAACCATAATGTGTCTTTCAGTCATT
>JAQZBX010064440.1:0-16493 GCA_029593785.1 Cabassous unicinctus | reverse complement strand
TCATTTCCAAAAGCTCTGTTACTTTTCTTTAAAGGCTTTCAATTTGTTCTTTTTATTCACCCAGTGTCTTCTTAAAATTTTTATCTCTTTAGTCATGTTTTCCTTCAATGCCTTGAATTGATATAGTATATTTGTGTGATCATCATTGATTAGTTTTCTTAAATCCTGTTTCTCAACAGGAATTTTGTTTTTATCCTTCAGCTGGACCATTTCTTCCTGTTTCTTAGTATGGCTTGTAATTTTTGCTGCTGTCTAAGCATACGAATATTTTGGTGAATTTGCTCTGACAGTCAATTGTTTTTCTTGCCTAGTGGTTTTGCTTCATGGCTACTCTTTGATTTTTGGTCAAACTATTCTATGTCTTTAACATTGTCCAGTTTAAGTTATCAAGATACGGCCAGGGACTCAATAATGTGATGCAATCTAAAACAATGCAACAAGGACAAGATACACCTAAAAGCAATTTTTCACCTCACAGTTTTCCAACAGGCCAACAGATGGTGCTCATCCAAAAAAAAATCTTTCCACATAGCTAATTCTTTCAACTTATACTTGCCTGTGATTCTGGTCTGATCAGAGTCAACAATCAAAGCAGATTTTGTTTTCCACATTCATTGAAGAGAAACCACTCTCTACTTTCAAACATACTCTTCCTTTACCCAGGGAAGAAAATATATGTTCCCCTCTCTGTTGGCTGCAGTGAGTCACATGTTTTTTTTTTTCCAGGTTGTTTGCTTTGAGGATGGGAGATGGTAACCATTCTTGGTTGAGGACATTAGTAACTCATGTTTTTAGTTTTAGTTTCTTTGTCTCTCTGTCCCTCACCCTCCTGGGACATGCACAGCACTGCCCTAGTCTGCAGGGCCCCAAAGCAGTTCCCTTGGACCTGTATACTGTTTTTTAAACCAATTAAATAAGTGGTAGAACATTTTTGTGATATTTAAGGATATTTGAAGACATAAGTTGTTTTGAGCTATTTATAAGGGCCTGATAAACTTACTGAAATCATATGATAAAAGTGTAAATTAGAACAGTTCCACTGTGCATTAAAAGTAAAATGTCTAGGAGCAATTGAATAATTATGAGTTAACAGAGATGAGACATTATGTTTCATATAGTGCAAGAATGTGGATATGTACAAAATAATAGATTATCCATAGATTTTTCAAGATTACTTAACTTCAGCCTTTCAGCCTATAATTAAATACATAAACAATGTGGGGCTGGCTACACATGAACATAGCCCTGGAGAAAATGTGTATTTCCTAAGATCCTCTACAAAAGCTGTGAGAAAATGTAATCCTGGTAAAGATTGTGATTAATGTGAGAAGTTGATGATGGCAAAAGTTGTGTGAGAGCCTGGAATTAACCATTTAGGCTACAGACAAGTGTTAATGGGTAAGAGCTTCTTAAGAAGAGGTATGATTTGCAGTATGAAAATTATCAATATGATGTACACATACTGAATTTTTTACAATGAGCATGATGAAATACAGGAAAAGCAAAAAAGTAATTAAGTGTATCAGAAGAACAAAAACAATTGTATTTACAGTTACATGAGTTTTCTGTAGGTAAAAGCATTGGATAAAATGTTAAAATCTATGAAAAGAGTGAAAGTGGAAAACTGGCACAAGGTGAGGTGGAGAGAGTGACATTAAAGTTAATATTTGGACAGAGTAGCCTTAGACATTTTAGCTGACACTCACACTAAGAAGATAGAAAGTTTGGAAAAGATTGGTTAAAACATACAAGGATAAATTTATAGTATGAATATTAAAAGTATATACATAAGTTTATAAAATATTTGAAATTATCAAGGAAGATATTCAAAAGGATTATGATATGTATTTGTGGCAAGTAGATATTTATGAGAAAAATTTAAACCATGCTAAATAATTCTGAGAAATGTCTATGTGGTATGTTTGAATAAAACTTAACAAAATTCAAAAAATTAGAAATACTAAGATTTTTAGAAATTTTCCCATGAGTTTTAAGAAAAAATTTAATGGAAAGATTATTCAGAAAATAAGAGGAAAACCATAAAATAGAATGGATAAATGAAGAATGCAGAGAACCGAGAGCAAAGTATTAAATGTAGATCATCCTGCGTGATGAATGGCATGATAGGAACAATGAATTATCACCATTGTGGATAATTCTAAGGGAATCAAAGAGGCCTAAGGTGGAATTTTGGAGAGAATTCAGAACATATTTTTATTCAGCCTTAATCTGAGTCAAAACTTTTTTAGTTGCATATCTTTGAAATATAAAGGTTTTACTTAATCTTTTTGAGATTATTCATCAGTAAATTGTGCATATTAATGGTGATATTTATATATTGTATTGACATGGATAGTTCTCTATATAGCAAATATATCAAGCAAAGTATAGTTTTGATTCCAAAAAATAGATCATGTTATATAATATTGGTCAGAATTGTATTCAAGCAACAAAAGGGAGGAAAAAATCCACAGAGATTTAAAGAGTGGATAGTAAATCGATAATTTGCTAGTGGAAAATAGCAGTAAATAATAAAGGTGCTGTACTTAGCATATGAATATTTTAGATTATTATATTGTGTGAGGTATTTCTGTACCAGTTCAGGGATAATATTAATAGGAAATTTAGAGAGTAATATAATCAAATAGAAACTGAATTCATGTGACAGAAAATGTCACAGGGAATAAAGATGGAAAAAATATCCCTAGCTATTTTACTAAAAGCATAAAGAACTGAACAATATTACCTCTATGTGGTTTAGGAGTGTGGAAAAACCATTTACAAAATGTTCAGTTTTACAGATTCATATTACGACATAGACATATTCTCTACTGAGATTTTCCTTACCTAAGCTAGTCCCTCTCAATAGTGTTGCAGTGAAAACCAATTAATTTATGTTCTTAATTTTAAAAAATTGATAATTTTCAAAATTAAAAATAAAAGTGAGTTTACAGAAAACTAATACATTTAAATGATACTCAAAATGTAAGCCTAATGACTCTAGACTTTGCAGTTATTATGATGGCAACTTGTTATAAAAGTCAGGAACTCATAATCTTAATGTATGTATTCATATTGAGAAGATCATTTAGAAGCAATTCATGATCTTGTGATGATTTCCAGGCCACTACTATGTATTAATATACAGGCCAAATATTGTGTAGGAGTCTTAGTAAAACTTAACAACTGTCATTGAGAATATATCCTGTTCAAGGAATTTTCCTTATTTTAACCAATTTGATATTCATTAATATAATAAATTGCATGAGTTAGATAATATTGATGTAAGGGGGTAAAAGTATTCCATGTCATACTCAAGTGATTGCATTTGTAAATCTCATCTAAGCACTTTGTTATGTATCTACTAAAAAGTAATTATCACTATAACCAGACAAATAAAAAGTCTTTTCATGCACACAAATGGAAACTGTGTAAAATAGAATAATATGCTAGAATGCAAACATTTTAAGGTAGTATTATCAAATATTTTTATGCTTCATGTCTTTCATAGATTTACATGTTTTGCTTTCCAGATCAGCCAACATTTTAAGAAAATGGCAAAATCAACTATGTGAACTGATTTCCCCCTTGTGGCTTTGCTAAATTAGGATAGAAGCTTAGTTTCCTGCATGCCATGTTATTCCTACTCATGTTCTCTGGCACCACCATGATAGGGAATCTTCTCATTGTCACCATCACCATCATTGACAAGAAACTTCACATGCCCATGTATTCCTTCTGCAACAATTTGCCATCTTGGACTTGTATATTTCAATGTCTTAAATGTCTGTGTCAACTCTCTTGCCGATAATGGGACCAATTCAGTGACTGATTGTGAAACTCAGATTTCTCTGGTCATTTTAGTCTATATGTAAATGTTGTATTCCTCACCATCCTGGCTGTGATCATTATGTAGCTTCATGCCAGACCCTCCACTATGCTTTGATCATGAGCCTCTGATTATCTGTGTGATCCTGGCCTCCTGACAGAGTAGTCTTGCCTATGTAGGTGTGCACACTGGAAACACATTCCAGCTACCCTTCTATCAGCCCAACCTGGTCCATCAGTTTCTATGATATACTTTCTCTAATGAGGTTCTCATGTTCTGAGATCTTCAAAAATGAGATTGTAATTCTTGTATCCACCTTACCATCATTACCATGACTTATATTTGCATATTTTCAACTGTCCAGCCAGGGAGAGAGAAAGTAAGGTCCTTTCCCATCTGTGTTTCTCACATCATTGTGTTATCTGACTCCCACAGCTCTGGAAGCTATGTGAACTTAAAGCCTTCAGTAACCTATTAAACCATTCCAGACATGATTCTTTCCATGTATTATACTATAGTTCTTCCATTGTTGAATTTTAAAATCTGTATTCTTAGAAACAAATAAGTAAAGGAAACTGTGAAGAAAATAATATAAAGAAAAATTTATTCAGGAATATTATAAAGATACATTTCAGATTTATCCAATATTGTTGAATAAAATCCAAATATTTAAAATATACTCCTTTTCAAGGTTTTCTATCTAAGACTTTGCACTAGAAAATCTCTCAATTATGACTAAAGAATTCATTCTTTAAATCATTTTCTTTTTTATATTAACATTTCTAATGATATTTTCTAAACTGTGAAAGGGTAAAGAGTCACTGCATATTTTAATGAGCTTATATGATACAAGTTATTTGTTGAGAGTCATTTTGGCCTAATTATGTTTATAATTAGGGATTAGTAAAAGCAGCAGCCCACTTTCCAGAACTATAAACTCTTATTTTTTCTGCATTGCTATAACAAATAACACAAACTGGATTGCTTACAACAAGAATTTATTTGCTCACAGTTTTGAAGATGATAATGAACAAAAGTGAGGTTCTTTTCTGATGCATTTAAAGGACAATTCCTGAAACACCAAGTCTCAAACAGAGAAAGAGTTTATTATCAGTGCATAGCAAGGAGCTAAGATGGCCTAATTGCCTAAAATCTATCCTCCTGAACTGCAGTAATTCTGATAGTTTTATAGTAACCAAAGACAGGCAGGGTTATGCTAATGAACATTTGGGGTGGATTTCACTCAGATTTCTCCATGAATAAACATTAAAGGGTTGTCTAGTAATCATAAGAGTAAAATACTGTAAAGCATGATAAGCAGGTTGGTACAAATATGGAGTGAGCTACAAAGTTTTTCCAATCACTAGGTAAAGATATATAATTTTACAATTATTATCAGAAATCAAGGCACCTGGATTCTATTTCAGAAAATTTGAGTAATTTCAAGAATTTACTTTTGGCATTTGTGCAAAATTCTGGAAAGTAAAAAGGCATCTAAGTAGTGTTTCAGTAATCACAATCATTTGCTAATTCTTAATTCTGTTACAGAGCTAGAAATCCAAAGTGAAGTTCTTGAAAGGCCATGCTTTCTCCCCAAATTCTGTGGCATACTGGTACTCATTTGTCACAACTCTTGGGTTTCTTTGGCTTGTGTCTTATACTTGTGTTTGAACTAATATATTGATCTTACTGA
Organism: Cabassous unicinctus; assembly: GCA_029593785.1. Classification (NCBI taxonomy): domain Eukaryota; kingdom Metazoa; phylum Chordata; class Mammalia; order Cingulata; family Chlamyphoridae; genus Cabassous; species Cabassous unicinctus. Next base: position 10,971 of record JAQZBX010064440.1, on the reverse strand, counting down.
CTAATTGCATCTGAATTTCTTTTGCATATATGTACTCCAATCATATGAATTAAGACCAACCTTATTTCAATGTGGTCTAATATTAATAGAATGTTCAAACTTCCTTTTCACAAATAAGGTCACACCTTAACATATTATAACACCTTCATAGGTCCTATTTACAAATGGGTTCACACTTGCAGGAATGCAAATTAAGACTTGAACATATCTTTATGGTTAAAGTGATCCAATCCCAAGAAACATTGCTAGCCTGGAATTAAAGCAATAGAGATGGGACAAAATGAAAGGAAAATGTGGTCAAGGGAGAACCATAGAAACAGAGTTCAGGAAAGAAGAGATTACCTCAAGTCAAGAGGGTAGACCTTCTGTGAAGCAAGTGGATAGGGCAGGGCTTATACCCCAGGGTTGGAGAGGCAGATCTCCCACCCAGGTATTTGGAAAGGGTGGGGCTAATGCTCCAGTGTTTGGGATGTACATCATCACTGCTCCAGTGCTTGGGAAGTGTGAGGCTGCTGTTATAGCAGGCCCATAAGAAAAAGCAACAAACCACAGATCATCCTCAAATCTTGGAATAAAATGGAGTTTGCCCTTCTGGGTTTTGCACTTGTTTGGGCCTCATGACCTCTATTTCCTTCCAATTTCTTCATTCTGAGATGGAAATGCCTATCCTTCACTTGTCCTACCATGGTTATTTGGAAGAAGAGAACCTCCAAGAAAAGTGGGGTGCATTATAAGCAGAGAAACAAAGATAAATATGACAGCAGAATTCTCACCAGGAATGAACATGAAAATAAAGTATATTTAAATACATTTGATAGACATATCTTTAAAAAATGAAAATAAGTTAAAGAGTATTAAAGTCATACAAAAGTAAAAATCATCACAAGGTCCATGCTATAAAAATGTTAAAGGAAATCTTTGAGGGAAAATTATACTGATATGGTTTGAAAATATGGCCCTACATAAAGATATGAAGAGCACCAGAAATGGCAACATTTATTGGTAAATATATGATAGTTTTTCTTCTTCACTCATATGTAAAGTGATATATTATCACATGAAGATAGACTGATTTTAGTTAAATATATATTTGTTCTAAATCAATAAACAAATTTAGAAAATAATATGTATAGCTAAAACCCAATAAGGAGATAAAATATACTTAATTAAAATAAAGCCTGAAAAAGATTAATTAGAGAACAAATAATAGGTGGAACAAAAAGGAAAAAAATAGTATATGTAACTTTCAAATCCACTAATAATTATAATTAAATTATGTAGTAAAACACTGCATTTAAAAGGCAAGTCCTGATTCTAAGGTGACTTAAAGAAATTCAGTTTAAGATAAAGACCCAAATGGGTTAAAAGAAAAAGGGTGCTTAAAGATATATGTGCTAAACCAAAAACTTAAATGGTGTAATGGTTAGAGTCACAACAGCAAATGTATACTTTGGAACAAATACCATGATGTTGTTTCATATTGATAAAATAGTACATTACTCAAGATGACATAATACTACTTAACATTAACACAGCAAGAAAAAAAGAAGCTTCAGAATACATAAAACAAACTGGTAGACCTGCTAGGAGAAATAAACTTATGAACAATTAGACTTGGAGATTTCAATATCCCTTTATTCTTTTGATACCTGAGGTCAAAGAGCATATTCTATAGAATTTCAGCATTTTGAAACTCATGCAGACTTTCTTATGGTACAAAATATGGTATAATTCAGTAAATTAACATGTTTATTTTCAAAAATAAAACATATATTATACACACATAGGGTATAGTGTCCTATGAATGTCTATTTGAGCAAGTTAGTAAATTACATATTCAACTCTTATATTAATCCATACTTTATTTTGTTCCATCAGTTTTATTGAGTTATATCTTAAACTGTTAAATTGTGATGATATTTTTATTTTTCCATTTTCTTTTAATTTTTGCTTTACATATTGCCAAGCTATATAACTATGTGTATACAATGTCATGTCACCTCATTTGAATAAATATTTAGAAAAGAGCTCTATAAATTCTAAATGTTTCACAATTTTCTTTATGACATTGGTCTCCAAATTAGATTGCATATTATATTATTCTTCACTTTGTTTTTTCTTTTTCTTTTTTTCTTGTCCTGTTAAGTCCTTTTTTAAAATTAGAAAAGTTGTAGTTTTAAGGAAAAATCATTCAGAAAATATAAAATTCCTATGTGCCTCCCATTTTAAATACCTGCAATAGTGTGATACCTTCGTTACAACAGTTGAAAAGATATTATTAAAATTGTACTCTTAACTAAAGTCCATAGTTTACATTAGGATTCACTGTGTTGTACTGTTCTATGTTGTTGTTTTTAAATTTTATTTTTAGTAATATTTATATAACCTAAAATTTCCCATTTAAAAAGGAAGTCATTTCTACAATTACAGATATAGATAATGTATAAATGTCCATTCATATATGATGAAACATACTCTGTATGACTCAAATTCAAATGGAATATAATTTAAAAACTGTGCAGACAATATCATAATTTGGAAAGATTAAAATTCATCAGCTAACAATATATCAGTGCCCTGTTATAATATCAATCTTAGAAGGAGCATGAGAGTCAGTGACAAATTTAATGAATAGATATTGTGGCCCCAATTTACAAAACTGAACTGTAATATGTCAGTGATTATTTGTGAAAAACAAATATGTTTTGGATACTGATTTATCTAATATGGCAAACTATTTTTCATTAGCCATTAGCGAGTTCTGTTCCTAATTCAAGAGTTACGATATCTGTTATAGGTCTTAGGATAAAAGACACGTAAAAGCAAGCAATATAAATACATAATTTCATCATTTTATCATCTTAACATATTGATAGGTGGATTTGGAAGTATCATAAGGTGGAAATAGGAAATAATTACTTCACTTTTGTCTTCTTGGTATGGAGAACTTTAAACCTGCCATCAAACATTTTTAATCCTAAACTTTTTCAAAGTGCTTGTAATATACAGTTTAGTAAATATTTTTATTTGCTTTGAGCAAAATTAGTTCTTATTTAAAATTTGTTCTTCCAAATTATGGAATATAGAGAGTCATATCTCTGACCTTAATTACTAACTGCATTTTCCTCACATACTTATATTTTATTCAGACTAAAATATTTAATGTTATTTTATGACCAACTTTAAGATGTTTATTTATATTTTAGGATTTTCTAAAACTTTCTGATGAATGAATGGTTCTTTTTAAATTTTTAAGTGCATAAAATACCAAAGAATGTGAATGTTTAATTCATATTTTCTAGGACATGCAGAGTTTAAAAATAACAGATGGAAACAAAACTACTTGGCAAAAGACACAAATCTTTTACCATAATATTTCATGTATCAGAGAAGTATCATTTTATGGAAAAAACAAATCTCCAAATAAAATACAAATATGTTGTTACTATGCTGATACATAATACAATGACTGTCCCTGAAAATTCACATCAAGTCTCTTAAAGTTATAAATAGGCAGGAAGTTTAATTTTGAGTCATTTTCAACTCACTTCATTAAAATGGGAATGTCTTGAAATAAGTATCCTCTCATTTTCCTGAAAAAAAAAAAAAAGCATTTTCCTCATAACTATATTTACAGGCTTCTTTATTTATTTGTTTCTAAGACTATAGATTTTCAGATTCAAGAAGGGAGGGACTATAGAAAAGAACAAAGAAGAGATCATGTCTTGAATTTTGGGTGAGCTGAACTCATAAAGACATCTTCCTAAGGAAGAAATAGATGGGAGTTTGAAGAATATCGTTGATGTTGAAGAATATAGTTGACATTGGTTACCGTGGCATTGAGAAATTCCCCATCAACTGTTGCCAATTACCTCAGTAGGAATAGCATGCTGTGTAAGACTCTGTACTCCAACACATCAGATAAGCTTCTAAGTAGGAATTCAGTCACCATAATGGAGCTTGGCAGTTTTAAGGTAATTTGCTGTTGATGTGGAGAACCAAAGGCAATTAGTCCCTAAAGAAACATAGAAAATGAACAGGAGAGAATAAATTTATGATGTTCTTCAAAGACTTAATAGATGCATTTCTTCAAAGACTTAATAGATGCATTTTTCAACCTGAAGAATTGAAAGACATATTTCCTGCATTAATGTACTTCTTCAATAATTTATTAATTCACACATTGATCTAATTTTAATATAATTATAATTAACAATCTTTCAAAATATTTTAGATGAATTAAATGTTGGTCTGGAGGCTGTGCAATGAATAATGAACAAATGCTTACATGCCCAATCATGATATATGATGACAAAATCCTAGAATTACTCTAGAAATATAAGGGATTATATTCATATTTATTTTTCTCAGATATCCGCTGATTCACTTTGAATAATTGGACCAGGTTTTGGTATAGTATGGCAAACAGAAAATAATAGGCAAACATTCATGAAATTATTAATTGAATAGCAATAATATGCATAAAAATTATTTACACTTTCTAGATAAATACAACTCTTATCACTAAATTTATTTAAATATAAATTGAAATTAACATTCTGTGCACTGAAGCTCTGGGCAGTATCCAGTGACACCCCTACCCCTGCCTGCATTGCTGGCATTGACTCCATCCATTGTTGGTATAAGTCCACTCTTTGCTTCCAAGAAGAACTAGCAATTCTCCTAAATATTCCAGAATGAAATATTTTAGTGCAAAAAAATAATAAAAAAGACATTGGTCTCATTATGTGACTATCTTCCTTATCTATATTTTCTATTCTAGTCCTATTGGCATTGACTCTCAACAAATAAGTGAACAGCACAGGAAAGAAATGTGCTTGATTAATGGAGTAAAGTAAAGAAGAAGGAAAAAAGAAATTAATAACTAAAATACAAGATATTATTGTCTTCTTATGTCAGTTAAGCACATCAGGATTTCTGGAAATGGGTCAATCCTGTTTCAGGAGCAGGCAAGTACAAGTGGGCAGATTTACTAGAAATACTGATATCCTCAGAGGAATTATTTGATTTTATAACAAGTACCTCCATATTCAGTTCCATATAGCATTAGGGAAAATCCATGGGAAGAGTCTTTTGTGTCTATGACAGATATTGCCCAGAGGTAATTTGAGGATGCTAATTGACTCCAGATAATGAGAACATGATATAAATAACATCTGTGCATGAATGTGCAATTTTTGTATATCAAGAAATAATGCTACATTAAGTCTGTAATGAATTGGTGAAGATTAATGAGACAATAGTTAAAACAGAAATACAACTGCAATTCTACTAATTTTATGATGATTCCTATGTTGCAATGTTTGTGTTTCCTAAGGATCAAACAGCAGAGAAAAAGTGGTCAGGATCTGGCTTCACCTCAGTCCCATTAATCAGGTGTTTCTGGTTTAATATTTGTAAAATAATTTCTTCAGTTTTTCTTCTGAAGATTGTGGCAATTTTCACTAGTATGCCAAAATCTCAAGATTTGTACTGGCTTGAATAACAAAAAAGCCATTCTGAAATTGTCCAATATGTCACCATAAAGGCATTGAATGGTATTTACTATTCAATCAAAGGCCTGACATCAAAGACCAGTACTGAGTGAGGCCTGTGTTATTTGTGAGACATTCATCAGTTTTTCAAATCAGGTAAACTCTTATGATTCAGTTTCATCATCTGTTAACATGTTAACAATGGTGTCCACTTTTTTGAGCCTGCTGAGATGTGAAAAAATGGAATGTGTAAAGTACTTGAACTAGTACTTGTAAAAGTGCATATTAGAAGGCACTACAATGGTATGAATGGATGACTCAGATTGTTTCAGCAGAGTGAAGCCTTCCCTGGTGCTTAGAAGTAAATTTAATATTTTTGCCATTGATTAAAAGTTTAATTATCTATGTTCAGACAATTGAATCACAGTGATTCAACACTGCTTACACATGCTTTATTTTCAAGCAGCATATAATCTTGTTTGGTACACTGCAACACACACTTGAAAAAATGTGTATTCTGGATCCCTGGGCATGTGTTTTAGTCTTCTAGGCTGCTGAAAGCAATATAGCAGAAATGGTTTGGCTTTTACAATGGGGATTTATTAGCTTATAAGCTTACAGTTTCAAGGCTGAAAAAAACGTCCAAATCAAGGCATCATCAGGTGATACTTTCTTCCTGAAGTTTGGCTGCTGGGATTCTGGACTCTTCTGATACATGTCAAGGCATGTAGTGGCATCTGCTGGTCTCTCCATTCTCTTCTGGTTTCATTGTTTCAGCTTCTGGACTCCATGTTTTCTTTTTCTATCTTTCTCTGAATAATGTTTCCTTTTACAGGACCCCAATAAGAGAATTAAAGCCCACCCTGGTCAGGCCTTACTGAAGCAATTGAAAGGTCTCATGTACACTAGGTTTACACCAACAGAAATGGATTAGCTTTAAGAACATGACTTCCTGGGGTCCATCCAGCTACAAACTATCATAATTTGAACTTATCTGATAAGTTAATGCATTGTACTGTTCAATTCTTTATATGTCTCTGATTTTTCCTCATATCATTTTTTAAATAATGACTGAAATGTAGCTATACCTTCAACTACAAATTTGGATGTTTAAAAAATTGTTTTGTTGCTTTTTCATTTTGTGATATACATATATATTAAGTAATAATAGTAAGAACATACATATTTGGAATTGTTAGGTGTTTTTATTACATCGAACCATTTATCATGATGCAAAATTGTTCTTAACATTTTGTTATAATTCTTGACTTAAGACGTAAAATTATTGATAATGATATGGCCATCCAGCCATACCAGTTGTCTTTTGGCTTGTGTTTTAATTATTTCTATATTTTTACATCTTTTTACATTTTATTTTTAACATTTATGTTCCTTTTATTTTTTTTTAACTTTGTCTTTTTTTTTTATTTTATTTTTACAGAAGAATCATGCAGAAAAAACAGAGTTACCATAATCACCCTTATTATTACCACTTTTCATTAGTGTGGTACCTTTGTTACAATTGATAAGAGAATGTTATTTTTTTATTTTTTAAGGAGACATTAGGTTACATAAATATTACATCAGAATCATAAGGCAATCCCATAAAGCAATTCCCTCCACCCTCCCACACTTTCCTACATTAACATCATCTTTCATTATTGTGGTACATTTGTTACAATTGATGAACACATACTGAAACATTGCTAATAACCATGGACTATAATTTACATTATACTTTACACTTTGCCCCCAAAATTTTATAGGTTTTGATAAAATATATAATGGCCTGTATCTATCACTGCAATGTCATGCAGGACAATTCCAATGCCCCAAAAATGTCCCCATGTTACACCAATTCTACCCTCTCCCTCCCCTCAGAACCTCTGGTGGCCACTGCTTTTATATCAATGTTACAAGCTCTTCCATTACTATAATAATGTCTAGTTTAGTCCTTCATTGCATTCCCTCTTTATGTTTGTTCATGCCTCAAACTTGAGGATTTAGGGATGGTAAAGACCACTCTGTTTTTGATTGAGAAGAGGCTTAGATCCCATGGGGCAGTTAGATGTAACTGTCTTGCTTGCAGTTGTACATACTCTCAGGTTTTTTAGATGGTCATTGTTCACTATCATCCCTTGTTAGTACTCCTGGGTGAATCCAATGAAATGGAGAGCAAGAGCTGAAACTCTGCTGAGATTCAGGGCTTAACCAGCATAGGAACAGACCAAATAGTTAAGTCTCTGGGAAATATATTTTAAAACTAGAGTGCTAATTATATATTCAAATAAAAGGGACAGAATAGCCATGTGTAAGGAAATTATAAATGAGTCTAACTGTGTTACATTGGAGAGCATATATTCCAAAGTAAGGCCCACTGATAAGGTGCCAAATTCCTGAGATTATCTGTGTTGCCTATATCTCTAGAGCCCTCAGGGGACCCACTGTTTGAGGCACTGTTTTCTGTGGCAGTCAATGGTCAAGATAATTTCTTATCAACAACATAGGTTTAAATTGTATATTTTTAAACACTAGCAATCCTTGTCTTTGAGTTGAAATTTTTAGGTTATTTCTATTAAATATAATTACTCTTTCATGTTGGATTTCTTTTTGTATTCATATTTGTTTTACTTTCCTAGCTGTTAAAACAAATACCATAAAATGGGTTTGCTCAACAATAAGAATTTATTGGATCATGGTTTTGGATGCTAGAAGGCTTGCTTCTTCCAAAGATCAGCTTTTTCTGGCTCTCCAGGAATGTTTGGGGGTTCTTTATTTCTAGCACAGTGCAATGCACAATGAGATGTTTTCTCCCTTCTCTTCCTGTTACCATGGACTTCCAATTTCTAACTGTTCCCCATGGCTTTTCTCTCTGTGATCTTCTCTTTAAGGCCCCCAGTGATAGATGAAGACTCATGATTATTCATTTGGGTAACACTTTGGATGAATTAAGCCCATCAAAACTTACTATATGCAAGACTTTCACACCTACAGGAATGGATTAAGATTAAGAACATAATTTGCCACCTGAATGTTTTTGTGTTTGATATTTGCCCCAGTTGATTTTTGCCCTATTGTACTTTTAATGGATTAATTAAACATATTTTACTTTATTGATTTTTTCTCCTCTAATTGCCATTTAGCCATAAAGCATGTATATCATTTTAAGTTATTATTCTAGAGAGTTCAATATTCCTCTGCCGTATATTACTGTCTGAATTAATTTGGTATTCTCAGTTCTAGAATACACATATTTAACCTTCCCAGTGTTAGGTCCCAGTTCAAAGAGGCTCAGAGGCAGACCAAAACTCAAGCAGAGAAGTCTATTAGTCCCCCGGCATGGTGGGCATCTGAAGTGAGACTTCAGCCCACCTGTCCAGGTTGGGATTGCTTCTTTTGAGCTGGGATAACTGGGTGGGTTTAGAGAAGAGGCACATAGATGTGGTGTGCAGATATGGGGTAGAAGATAACTGATTTTTGCCCTTTTGGGAGGAGGTCTTAGGGACGGGGAGATGGACGTGTTGGAATGTTAAACAGGATGTTTCATAATCTAGTGATATTCTCCTGGTTGGTTTTGAGATTAGTACATCCTGTTGAATTAGGGACAGGGTGGGGGTTTTGAGCTATCTGTTATCAGGGCACAGGAGACTTGCTGGTGCTGACCAGTGTCATGTGTGCGCTATTTTGCCAAATGGGGCTAGCACCCAGTGCATGTCATTCCTTTATGCGTCTGGTTGTTTAATTTGGAATGGTTTTCCTTTAACCTCAAGAATTTCTGTTAACATTTTTCATACCATGGGGCTGATAGTATTGCATTTTTCTTTGCTTTTGTTCATCCAAATATATCTCAATGGGTTCATAGGTCAATAGCCCCGTGATATATCCATTATTTTGACTCGACATTGACTTATATGACTACTCTTAAACTACCTAAAATAAAAGTTAAATATTATATTCTCTTTTGTATCTGACTGCATTTACTTACCATATGTCTGTAAGATTATTCAATATATTTTATCACTGATGTTATATTTACTGCTGGGTGTATATACCTATATGAATAATTCACTTGTTATTTAACCATTTTCCTATAATGGACATTTTGATCATTACCAGATTTAGGCTATTAGGAGGATAAATCTCCTAAAAAATTGCTGTGTATATCTTTTTCGGTGTACACAGAAGATAAACTGCAAGATCATAATGCAGATGTATGTTTAGCCAGAGTAGGCACTATGAGGTTTTTCACAAAGTGAGGGATCCATTTTATACTCCCACTCTCTCTGTATACATGTATACATATTGAAAGTTGTATCTGGACCACTGAAACATTTAGCAAATCTTTTACATGTGCAATGATATCAAAGATTGGTTTTAATCTTAATTTCTTATACAATTATACCTGCTGAATATCTTTACATAAGGTCATCAGACAATTAGATATTCTCTTTGTGAAATGCTTTTTCAATTATTTTGTTCATTTTATTATTGAATTTGTCATAGAAGCTCTTCACATACTGGATAGGAATCAGTTGTCAGATACATTAATCCAATCTATGGTTTACTTTTTTTCCAAATTAATAGTATCCATCAATGAACATAAATTCACAATTTTGGTTAAGTATAATTTCATTTCTTTTTAATTTATTGGAAGTGATTTTATTAACACAATTCATAAATTCTTGCCTATTCCAAATCAAGAAACTGTCTCATGTATCTTTTCTAGAAGCCATTTTGGCTTGATTTTTATTTCTTTACATGTTATATTATCCTTCTCATTAGGCAATTATATTTTCTCATTTTCTACCTCATATTAATGTATAAGGATTTGAGATATATGGAAAAGTATTTTATTTCAATATAGGCATCAATTTTTCCCAATAACTTTACTTTAAGGACCATTCTTTAGCCCTTTGGATTGACTTGTTGCCTTGTTGTAAATAACGGCAAGGTATATATGTGTATTTATGTATGAATTTTCTATTCTGTTCTATTGGTCTATTTATTAGTCTTTCCAACAATACCCACATGGCTTAATTACTGTTGCTCTGTAGAAATCTGTCACTGTAAATTATCCAACTTAATTATTCTTCAAAATTATAAAAGAGTTTTGAACATTGATATTCCTAAATAAATTTTAGGAATAATGATTTTTAGAAATTACAAATACACACACACACAAGAAAAATCACTGGCCTTTTTATTGACATTTCTTTGGATTGAGCAGATAGTTTGGTAAGAATTAATATCTTAAAAATCAGGAATTTTATTTTATATGAATTAAATCTATCTCTTCATGTTCAGGTCTTCTTTATATTTTCATCACAATATATTCTAGTGCTCATGAATAAATTGTGCAAAGTTTACATTAAATACATTATTACATGCTTGATAGAGTTTAATATACTTTTAGTATTATTTTTCTTTTTCACTAACTGTTGAATGCAGTATATAAAAACACAATTCAGTTGCAGAC